>CAUYQV010011382.1:0-22814 GCA_963574575.1 Galagoides demidoff
GTGGCTCAAAGGAGTAGGGTGCCAGCCCCATATGCCGGAGGTGGTGGGTTCAAACCCAGGCCTGGCCAAAAAAATAAACAACAACAACAACAAAAGTCAGGCTTGGCGCCTGTGGCTCAATCGGCTAGGGCGCCAGCCACGTACACCTAAGGTGGCGGGTTCGAATCCCCAGCCCGGGTCCGCCAAACAACAATGATGGCTGCAACCAAAAAATGGCCGGTCATTGTGGCGGGCGCCTGTGGTCCCAGCTACTTGGGAGGTGGAGGCAGGAGACTCGCTTGAGCCCAGGAGTTGGAGGTTGCTATGAGCTGTGATGCCATGGCACTCTACCCAGGGGGATATCTTGAGGCTCTGTCTCAAAAAATAAAATAAAATAAAATAAAATAAAATAAAATAAATATTCATCTGGTATCATTTCCTTTTGCTTGATGACATATCTATAAACAGTCACATACCAATGGATGAGGTCAGGAACTGAACTGACCCCACCCATGGAAGAGGTTTTCACGCACCTGGTTAAAGGTAGACAACCGAATATTCAAATACAAACCAATGCTGGGGTCAGTCCCTGCCCCCTCCACCTATTGGTACATGACTGTTAGCATTTCCTTAATGCAACTTATCAGTAATATGAATTAGTTTGTTTTCCATTTCAGATATTGTAATTTTCATTGTGTCTTTTCTATCTTCCATTTCTCTGCATTTAATGATTTCTCCTATCTTCTTAACTATATAGTTTACAATAGTTATCAGGGGTCTGCTTCTATTGACTGATTTTTCACTTTTTTATGTTTTATATCTTCCATCTCCTTTTTTAATGATTGGTAATTTTTTGGTTAGATCTTAGACACTGTGAATTTTGCCTTGTACATTGTAAGATTTTGTGATGCTTTTCTGAATAGTATTGAACTTTGTTCTGACAAGCAGTCATGTTACTTGGAATCATGTGACTCCTTGTAAGGCTTGCTTTTAAGTTTTCAGGGCAGAGCAGTCTTTACTGTAGGACTAATTGAGCTTTTTTCATAATGTGACACTCTTCTAAGGAGTCTACCTGATGTTCTATGTAATGTTATGAGGACTTTCCACTCTGGCTGATGAGAACTATTTCCCCTCTGTGAGCTCCAGAATTTGTCTGCTTCCTCCTTTCCAGTGGTCCTTTCCCAAGTCTTAGATAATTTCCTCTCACAAATGAAAAAATCAGTAGTTGGCCAAAGACTTGAGAAGTCTCTGAAAAACTCCAGAGCTTTCTCCAGGAGCGGCTCCCTCCTATTTGGTTCTTCACCCTACAACTTCCACCTTGGCCCTGCTGTCCATCTCTTCCGTTTGTGGTAACTACTGCAGGGCTCTGTTTGGAACCCACGTCCAGGCTTTGGAAACCACTCTCACCTTGCCCCATCTGGGGTAACAGCAGGCCTTCTCTTGTCTGTTTCCTTTCTCTTAGAGTTCACAGTCCTCTTATCCCTCATATCCAATGTCTGAAAAACATTGTATCATACATATACTTTTGTCCTAGTTTTCCTACTATTCCATCATGGTCAGAAGCAGAAATCTCAAAAAGGTATAATTCTTAAGGCAGAAAAAAGTAAGCTGGAGTTGGATGCCTGTAGAAGCCAAAGCATTTATTTAATATTTACTTTGGGGCTTCGATGATACATTGTATGGTTTATTTTGAAAGTATATTAAATCAGCTTTAAAATAGAAGATAAAAGTTATCTTTTAAATTCCACTTATTCAAAATACATTACAATTTTTTAATAATTAGCCAGGTATGTGTGGTATAGTGGGATATTTGTTATTAAACCTAATCAAGACACTTTTTTTTGTTGTTGTTTGTTTTGAGACAGAGTCTCAAGCTGTTGCCCAGGTAGAGCACAGCTCACAGCAACTTCAAACTCCTGGGCTCAAGTGATTCTCTTGCCTCAGCCTCCCAAGTAGTTGGGACTACAGGTGCCTGCCACAATGCCTGGCTATTTTTTATTGTTGTTGCAGTTGCCATTGTTGTTTTTAGCTGGTCTGGGCTGGGTTCAAACCCACCAGCCTCGGTGTATGTGGCTGGTGCCCTACCTACTGAGCTCCAGGCGCCATCCCTGGACACTTAAAATTGAGTAAAATTAAGAATACCATGTGTAACTTCAAGTACCAAAGAAAATACATAGTTGAGGGTTTCTCCACCATCACTCTCACTAAGCGAACTATTAAAAAAAAAAAGGAATATAAAGATCATTTACCTTTATAAGTAGCCAATCAAAAGGTAACCTGAAGTTTCAGGTTAAATATGATTTATTTCTTCAATTAGGAAGAATGAGATACATGGGGCAGGACAAAGGGGGAGACTGAAAATCTGAAGAAATATCTACTTTCTGTGGCAATAAAACTCACTAAACATTGGTTTCAGTTCTATCTTCAGAAGGAAAAAATATGCATGTTTCAATTTTCTTCATGCCCAACTTTTCTGATTTTACTGTAACAAGAGCATAAGCCTAGCCCAAACAAAGAGCTTCTGATTAAATAAATTCTCAAATTGATAATGCATATCTTTTTACTTAGAACTTATGTAGGTCAATTCTACTTTAAGCAGAAATTCACGCTCTCAAATATACTACTCTTTTGGGACTAGAGTGAGAACATGACACATTGGGTTTTTTAAAAAGAAATTTTGCCCAGGAAGAAAATGCTATGATTTTTTTTGTGTGGGTCATTCAGCAATCCACTCTCATTTATATGAAAATGGGGAAGAGATCAGCCAAATGCAGTGGTAGATAACTTCTCCTTTAATTTTGGGGGTGGCAGGAAACTTGTTGGGAATACACCAAGACTTTGCTACCATTAATGGTGACGGAGATTTCATGTCCAAAAGTAATTCCAGCAAATCCCACATTCTATAAACTGTCTCCATTCCCTCCAGACAGACTTTAAGGCCGCATACCCATAGATACTTACTTTTAACTCGGTTTTCCATTATTCCCAGCCTTTGTTGAAGAACGGCATTTTCTAATTATACCGGAGATTTTTAAGATGATCCAATTCAGTTTGCATCATATCACGTTGCACGGTCACAGTTTGTAAATTCACCTCTGCTTTTTCCACATTACCTCCCAATTCTACACCCGTGGGGCAAATGCTTCACGTTTACCTCAATCCTTCCTTTACTGACTTTAATAGGCTGTAAAATAGTTCAGCAGGAGCCTCAAAGGGTTGTCAGGATTCACCTGGTCCTAAGGTCCTGGAATTCTTGGTAGCAAATGCACTTACCATGGTTAAACATCAGAGATCACCTTTCCTTTCTGCTCTGAGCCAGAATCATAATGGCTGATTATAAGAACTGGGGACAATGAGAAATCGTGGCAAAGACTATCACAAGAATTTTATCAGTCCTGAGTTTTGGTGAGAAATCCTTATAGGGAGAGCAGGCTGCCATGATACCTGGATTCGGATCTGCACTCCACCTGCTAGCTGAGCTGATTGCAGGTAAGAAACTTGAGTCTTGGTGTCTTCATTTTTTTTTTTTTTTTTTGCAATTTTTTGTGGGGGCTGGGTTTGAACCTGCCAACTCTGGTATATGGGGCCGGTACCCTACTTCCTTGAGCCACAGCCGCCACTAGCGTCTTCATTTTTAACATGAAGAAAACAGCACTTACCTTAAATGTGGTAAAGTGGTTTAAATGAGATCATGTAATAGCTCATATTAATTTTTAAACTTTTGAGACAGAGTCTTACTCTGTTGTCCTGGTTAGAGTGCTATGGCGTCAGAGCTCACAGCAACCTCAAACTCCTGGGCTTGAGCAATCCTTTTGCCTCAGCCTCCCGAGTAGCTGGGGCAACAGGTATGTGCCACTACACCTAGCTTAGGTATTCTATTTTTAGTAGAGACAGGGTCTTGCTCTTGCTCAGGCTGGTCTCAAACTCCTGAACCAAGAAATCTGGGGTGGGGGCAAAATTACTTGCTCCTTTCTCATCTGAAATCAGCCCCCCAAAGAGACCAGAGTAAGAAGTGGGATAGGTAGCTAAGGGTGGTGCTAGGAGATAGGGAAGAATGTTCTCATCAGTCTTTTTCCTTCAAGCTATTTTTCCCACCTTATGGGACAGATAAAGTCACCTTGAGAACAGCTCCCCTGCAAAACAAAGCATCCTCCAATGGCTGGAGTCCTTCTAGTGCTCTAGCAGGGGTAGGCATTAGAGCCTTGGTGGCCAGACCAGTGCGCTCAGCATGCGTCTGTGGGAGAAGCAGGCCTCAGACAAGCACAATTATTGTTGTCTTCTTAATTTTCCTTCTAAAGTTATTTGAGGGGACTGTGGTTTTGCCTTCAGCAAAACCCCCTTAACAGCCGGGAATCTAAAAGCAAACAACATTATTTTATTAGGTTACCCCAGCAGATGAAAGCAGAGCGTTCCATTTGGACTCTTTTTGGAGTCCATTAATGCATTAGCTAAAAACAAACCTTTCTAAAATAGAGTTCCTGTAGTCTTCAGCAGCTTCTAAGGGAATGCTTAAGAAACGGAATGAACTGTAAACAAGTAATACATTCATTGATAAGAAAAACTATTGTAATAATATATCTCAACCCTACTGTGAAGCTTATCTCAAAGGATATGATTTTTTTAAAGTCTTGTTTTTAACAATGACCAGGGAATTTAAATTTATCTTATAGTTTATATGATCGTCTTGACTCAAAGTAACCCACTAAGTCAAACCGATTTAAAATAGCTGTAGTTGTTTTAATAAAGGATTCACGCCATCTAAAATAAGTCATCAATACATAAGCCTATTATGATTGTCTTCAGTTATGGTTTTTAACTTCAGCAGCAGAAAGGGCCTGTAAATAGGAAAACAATGAAGATTGCTCATGGGGGAAAGAATACATTTCTCAAAAATCCATCATCTACCTGTCAAAATAACTACGGGCCTACTAAGACAATCAAAGACACAATCCCCTACCCTCATGGAGCCCAATCTGGACTTTTAAACCACTGTTTAAAAAGACAGAGGTAACGAGGCTGCTAGATGCCTCGGACTTTAAAATGAAGTAGTGACCCCCATGGTCTTCACACCACTGCAAAGCTCTTTGTGGGTAACTCCCCACAGGTAAAACAAGAAGCACACATCCCTCTGTGGGCAGTACCATTTGTGGAAAGAACATTTCACTGCTCTGACCAGGGAATCTGTCTTTTAAAAAATCTTCAGAAAAATCCACATCCTGAAAGCATTTGATTACCCTGAATTTAAAATGGGATTTTGCGCAGTGGCAGTGATTCAAATTCATCCCCATAAATATGGCTCCTGTGGTAAAAGGCAGACGATGACTTTTAGGAATGGCTTATCTAGAAGGTTGATAATGCAGCCACGAGATAGGATTCATCAAATTCTGCTTTTGGAGATTTCTTTCCCTTTACCTGAAGAATTCCTCCCGTGCAACTTGTATTCTCAATACCTAGTTGGAGGAGGTTACAGTTTTGATATGTGTTATGTGCTCTTAAACATTTCCAGAAGACTGTCAAAATGTAAGCATCCTGAGGTTTACATAGGCCACACCATTAAATAACATTGAAGCACGAAGTTTTAAACATTGTTTTCCAATGGTAAATATTTTAGCTAAGTAAAAACTGAAGCTTGAGATGCAATAAGCATTTAAATGACTCCTTTCTGTGCCAGAATTCTTATTTTTTCTGTGCGACCCTGGCTGCTGGGATTAAGGCGACCCCGGGGAGCTCAGCAAATGGTTGTGGGTTATGAAGTGTAGCAGGAGCTTGGAGACAGCGTGCCACCCAGCCTCAAGAAACTCAGCCACGGCTGCAACCCAAGAATCAGCGTGTTCACTTTGTGGTCAGCTTCACATTTTTTCCCCTTCTTGAAAAAAAAGCTGCTATGAAAGGCCCCTCACCCAGCCCCCCAAGTAATCACGAGGTGGACCAAGAACAGAGCCAAGAGTCCAGGGTTGGCAGAGGAGGGGAGCCTGGCCCCCTGGGTTGGGTGGGCAGGCATCTGGGAGTTATCACCTTCAGCTCCTCAGCCTCGTAGGGAGAATCAACCCACAGCACAGCAGCCGCTGCTGCGCAGGATGACAACGCTGATGACAACAGATTGTGCTGTCACTTCACGAAGAAGGGAAACCCAGAACAAATTTTACAGTGGTTTTCACCACACAGTGATTGCAGTTCTATTCAAGGCAAGTCACAGGCACACCACCCACTGAGCAGAACTCAGATGGAAATTAGGCCACCTTCAAAGTCTCACCAGTCTCTGCCTTTCCCCAAACAGAACAAGCCAAGGATTTTAAGGAAAGACAGACGTGTGGTCCTATCTCCGCTGGCTTCCTGGAGTCTCTGGTTTCTTATTCATTGATAGAATCGCGCTCAGCTGCCAGGACTTCCACATGAAGCCAGGATGGATGCTCTCCCATCGAATGCAGCAGCCTCTTCAAGAAGCAGGCGGGACAGTGCGTCATTTCTGAGATTTGGAGTCAGGGCTTTGATCAGCAAAATTATAAGCAAGTGAGGAAAAGGAAAAGAGGGACTCAAGAAATTTCCTCCATATTCAAAAGACCAAAGCTGGAGTGCTTCCTTACTGTAAGTCTAAGACATGGTTGGACTTTTATGATTCTTTGAGATTAAAATATATTTATCACTTATCCCACTGAGTGGGGGAAGAAAGGTTTCCCCTTTGGTTTTATCCAGTAAACACGGAAGAAACCATGTATATACTTGTCCTGTATCTGATGATGATGACAAAATTCTTCACTCCCAAAAACAAAAACAAAGAAAATCAGACACAGATGGTGCCAACTCTTTCCCATTGTAAATTACAACTTTGCATGTCAGCCAGTTGGTCTATAGCGAGAGACTGAAAAGTGGCTGTCTGCTCTGGAGGGAAACTCCAGGGGCTCAGAATGTTCATACAGACGGCCATCTTCCTTCGGTAGCCTCTCTGAGAGTAGGATCACAGGCTGTGAAAAAAAGCCCTAAATTCTGTTTAAGACATCTTCCCCCAAATCACTATAGTGCTAGCCAAACACCAGCAAATGTTAGAGATAGTAGTATATGATTTTGGTATGAATAAGAATCGGATTAGAAAATACAACTGCAATTTCATACCAGTTTTCATGTCCAACTTCCACTGAAACTTTATATGACTTTAATTGACATAATAAGAAACTGCCACAAGCGCTGAGCATGACTAGAACCAAAGTGTCAGCCTGCTGGTGCTCATCAGGGTTAAATGTAGTTTCTCCCACTCATTCTGACCATGAAAATGAGGGAATATACATCACTTGAAAGACCATGGGGATATATCTACACCAGTATGAACAGAATCCCCCTCAAAGCACTACAGACAGTCCAGTAATGACAATTATTGTCATTCACCGCATGACAGGCACAAGAGCAAACAATTTAGCAGCTTTTAAAAATAGTTTATTTCCATCTTCACAAACATGAGCCTCTGACCATTGTGCAAGGCACCACAAATTAAATAAAAACTCATATTAGAATATATTTGTCTTACATGATTCAAGATAAAGTGTATTTTAAAAGCAAATGGGTGCCAATTATGGGGGGTGTGAGGATCAGGGCTGCAGTATTTATTGGAACAGGCAGTTATCACGACATGTGCATCACTTGAGTGGTGATCCAAAATCAGCACTTCCAGGAGAGGGGCTGCAATTCAGTTTCTCTGTCTATATAATAAAATGCCAAAAGCACTTCTTTAAAGTGCAAAGACTTTTTACTACTAGTCCTGGTATCAGTAACAGAATATGATTACTAAACATCTCCAATGTGGTTTTCATTACAAAGAAACATGTTTCACATAAAAGCCTCATAATATAATCCAGAGACAGAATTTGTGCATGCTTAAAATGTGAAGCCAGGCTGGCTATTTCTGATACATATATATTTTCTCATTTCTTCCACGGTTTCACTTTTTTATTTTTATAAATATGAACCCAGTTTCAGACCCATTTAAACTCACATGAAACACTTTGCTCTGAGCACCATGATTGCTTTTCAGAAGCCTCTTTGGGACTGTCCTAGCACAGGAAGGGCGTCTTACTTTCTATTTTGACCCGCTCCTTCCCCAAATCATGTTAGTGTTGACCAAATCCCTGCAATTGTCAGATACAAACAAAGGTTTCTGAGCAGAGGCCCAAAGAATAATTAGGAATAATTTCACAATGATCTGGTTAAGAAAACACACAGAAAAAAATGATTTCATGTTATAAAAAGCTTTGACTTGAATTAAACGAGATAGATGTGAACGAAGGAGGCATGGTTTCCATCCGGGATGGGGTGTTCCTTACTGCAGTACCAACCACAGAGGCACAGCTGGCCTGGCCTCCTACGGGTCCTCACTGATGACTTTTGAGGTAGATGCTGATGGCTTGAAGAGAGGTAGGTAAAGTCCAAATTTGTTTTCAATCCCTGCAAATGTGGCAACTGCCAATTTGTATCCCCCAACATGATCAGGATTTGGGGCAGGCAGGGTGATCCTGGATTTAGGAACTGGCTCTGAACCTCCAGGTTTTCTAAAGGAAGAGAAAAGACAGTCAGAATCTGAGTTTTTTGTTTTATCAGTTTTTTTTTTGTTAACTTTCCTAACAATTAATGTATAAGACATAAAGGAGTTGCTGCATTTGGATCGGCTGTATGTTCTCCTTGAAGGGACCTTGTCAACATTTTCCCAAATCTTTTCTATTTTTTCACAGGGACTGGACTGGATGCACCCTTTTCAATGATGAGAGAGTACAAGCAGCAGCCAAATTTTAGCAGATTCACTGTGATACTTACATTCCTCCAAAATCAATGTAGAACCACTGCTGTAGCAATTCGTAAGTCAGCAAAGTCACACCAAATTGGGGTGAGGATCGAAATACGCGAGCTTTTAAAAAATAGGGAAATAATAGATATAATTCGATTAAAAAAAAATGTACCCGGTACTAAAAGCTTAGTTAAAAACGAATTATTTCCGTACCACCAGCTCCTTTCCAAAGAGCTTTTGGGCCTTCTTCTCGAAGTATCTTTCTAAAGCAGTCTATCACTCCGTTGTAAGTGGTTTGGCCAGCCCGGGCAGCCACCTGTAATCTTGTCTTGATAACATCAGCAGGGGTCACTAAAGATGCCGCAGGCATACCTGCAGGAGAGACACAACACCATCTCAGTCTGGTCACATTCTCACTATATAAAAATAACTGTGCTTTGAGCTGCAGTGCCGTGAAAAGAAAGTTAAGAACCAGATGGGATAAAATGCCTATTTCACTGCCCCCTCTATGGGAAGCACGACTGTGACCATCTTGTCTGCAGGGATGGAGGCTCCTGCACACGGCCCCTCCCAACATGCACTTGCCTTTCCCCACGTCACCCAGCCCTCATGTCTTATGTCTGTAGTCTTACACGCTTAAATAGATTTAAGAAATTATTCACCAATAACATTACTTCAAGCAAAAAAAAAAAAAAAAAAAAAAACATTACTTCAAGCATCTGGGAACAAATGAGTAATTTTTTTTTTTTTTTTTTGCTTTCCTGTTGAAATAAAAAACTCACAAAATCATTAGGTCTGCTTTTTCAGAGGTGAAGCTTGTTACATGGTTCCTCTGGCAGTGACAGGAGATGCCTTCTCTCACATCCTCCATTCCAGACTCTTACCTCTCCAATCTCACAAGAAAAATACTTTACTGATAGCTAAAAAGCACTGTTTGTGTTCGCAGGGAGGAGGGGGAGACTCCCACAGATAACACTTTAGGATTCCTTGTTCCTAAGGCTGACATCTCCAGAGAAATATCTGGCAGAGGGTTTAAAATTTATACTGGCTGATAATCAATGAGAAAGGGACAACAACAACAAAACACCCTCCCAAAATGACCAGTGGGGAATTTTTCTGCAGTCATTTTATCCAAAATGGGGCAGCCCATGTTTAGATTTTTTAAAAGTGAGACTGTACTCAGAAGACACTGTCTCTTCTGGTTTTATTACTTTTCCATTATGAACCTATTCCAAACCAAATTGGTCAAATGCAGATGCATAAATCTCCTTTGCTTTTTTTAAGGCTTAATAATTCTGTAAGAATTTCTGTCCAAACCAACATGGTCTGGCTCACAGCTCCACCTCATCCTTCTAACAGACAGCTTTAAAGCGACTGTGTGTGTGTGTGCGCACACCTTGGGAAGTCTGCACACTACCCCGCTTGCCTTTATTATTACTAAAGCAGTATCCTTCCCTTTTCTGAACATTAATCTTAAGTAAGAGTTTCTACAAAATGCATCACAGTTTTGCACACAGAAAAACTTACTATACATTCCATGCTCCACTGGGTAAGTCACATTAAATTTCCTATTTATTTGGACGAAATATTTTAACATGGAACCAGGAATTTATCCTCCAACATAATGGAGGGAAACGTCAAAAATGCTCAGAAACCCACTGTATTCACACTACCAGTTTTGTTTTACGTCCTTGTTTAGAAACAGTTTAGCAAAGCAGTCGCTTTAGACGTACACTAACTTTCCCCTGCAACAATGGGCTGGCACATGGAGAGACTGTGGAAGACCTCCAGGCAGGAAGGTGGGTGAAAAGTTCCCTTCAGAGAGGGTACTTTTCACAAACAGGTCCTTGTTATGAAAAAAGAGAGATGTATTAGGGTTTAGGAAAACAGGCATGAAAAACACTGATTAGGGAACTTTTTTAAAAAGGAAAAGAAACACATATGCTACTTAGTAAGTTGTCTGGCAAAACTGACTGAAGTTGTGGAGGGATGCAGGGACTGCAGAAGCCTGAACACGATTCTCAGCATCGTGGTTCTCAGCTCCCATCTCTCTTAAGCAGATGTCTGGAAGGGCCTAGGAGGAACTGTGGCCACGGGGCAGGGGATTTGCTTAGTTACACTAAAGAGCTGCATCAGGCTGTCCCATAGCAAGGCCAGGAGAGCAGCAGATATGGCAAGAGTTTGGCCACTAGAGAGCTGTTGTAGGAGGGGGTGGTCTAGGGCTGGCAAAGACCCCAGGCAGATATGCCTGGTCTCGCTTGGCTTCCAAAAGGCTAAGACAAGGCCCATCAAATGGTCTGAGTTTTCCCTGTTCCTAAGAACAGGACAATAGGAGATGGGGAGGCTTGTTCTCCCTCGGTGGGAAGAGGACTGCCACCTGCCTGATTCTTCAGTGACAAGAGAGATGGAAAGACCTTATGGTCACCTGCCACCCATGTGACAGGGGTAATTTGGGATGCTTCTCAACCAATAAAAAAGTTACAAATCTTCAAGGGGGCCCAGTAACTAGAGAGTAGAAGATATGACACACACACACACACACACACACACACACACACACAACAAACTGGCTTGCATGAGTCACATTTAAATTTCATAAAAATTCCATTAGTATTTACAAAGAATGAGCTTTTCAGTTTACTGGATATGACACAAAGTTTAGGATCTATTTCCTTTGGGTCCAGGTAAGAATTTCCCAAATTCCCTTTGCATCCTTATCTATATTCTCTATTTAATAACGTCAGCTTCTAAGAGCAATGTGATAAGGGAGGATATGAGAAAATATCATGTTTTGTTCATACTTTTAAGCCGAGATTTTCTGAGACAGTATTATATTAATACTGCATAGAGGTTGATGCCAGTGCCTGTGTAGTGAATTTTATCTTTTGTAAGTGTGAGCTATGCCTCTGGACTTGTGAATGCCATTTTTAAACTCTCAATTCCATTTAGTCTGACATTAACATTGCTATGCTTGCACACGGTGATATTTACCTGCTACGTATTTTCCAATCTGTTCTTTCAGTGTTTCTATGTCACTGTTTTCTCAAACCCCAGATTACTAGATTTTCTTTCGAAACTCATCTCAACGCTTTTGTTTTTCCTAGGGCCACTGAGTCTGCTCACACCACTGCGGCTGCTCGATTTATTCCTGCTGCCTTGGATTTTGCTTTCCATTTTCTCTGCTTTTGGTTATTTCCCTTTTGAACTGCCCCCTTCCCCAAGTAACTTTATAAAAGTGTTTTGGGCCTTTGTTACACAGGTCTGCACTGACAACAGGTACAATCAATTAGCGTGTGCGTCCTCCTCCAGAGAGGTGAGGAAAGTGGCACACTGTCACCCGTGTCCCTTTTCCAGCCTCCCAACCGTGCTTCCTGCATACGGAATAAATACACAGTGATCGTGAAAACCTCCCTGGAAGTTTGACTTTTATTTGCTGCTTCCTGTATCCCTACCCTTTCAGTTCCTTCAGAGAAAGTCTGTGAGGGGAAACACCTGAGTCCTTGCAAGCCAGAAACCAACTTTCGTTCTGCCCTCCCTCCTGAAGGCTGGTGTGTTGCTGGGAACACGGTCACGGTTGAAGACACTGTCTCTTTGGCATTTAGAAGGCACCAGGCATTGCAGATGAAGAGCAGTCCGTCTTCCACAGCTGCCGTGTTTTCTGGCCTTTCCTTACTGTTGCTCCCTCCCTAGGGAACACCTATGAAACAGATGTGAGACCCCCTGGATTGACCTTACCTGTTTCACATTTTATCTTATTTTCCATCATGATGCATATTCTGGTTCCACCTTCTGAGAGTTTGTTTTTATGACTTTATTTCCCAGAAGTCTAATTTGGTCTTTGATCATGATCCATTCCATCTTTAGAGCCATCTCTGGATTTTTAATTTTGCAATCCTTTTATTACTTTTCAAGAAAGCTTCCTCAGTGATTACTCCTTTCAAATCTCTCTGCGACCCTAATTATAGTTCTTAAAAAGTCCCTTTCTCTTCCTTGAAGTGCCTGTTTTCTCTGTAATTCTTCTGTTCAAGTACCTTGTTGCTCCTTCATGTCCAAAGACCTCTGGTTGTCTACTGATATTCAAGTTCAAAGGACAGGCTGATGAGTATCTTGTATGTAGTCGTAGGTGGCTTCTACCATACTCTGGGTCTGTTTCTGTTTCGCCCACAGGTCTCTCATATGAATAGAGGGTTGTCTAAAGGGTTCATGAGATGAGTGAGACCTATGCACTAGGGGCAGGGGGGTACGGAAGGCTGGCAGGGTGGGGACTTTCCAAACTGCTGAAATGGGAAATGCATCATTTTGGAGGTAGGTAGAATTTACTTTATATTCTTCTTGGGAAGAGCTGCCATTAGTTTGTTCTTTTCTGCATCTGTGGTAGAGGTCTGGAATTGTCCTGAAGCCCCACTTTGCTTTTTTTCAATTCCTTTCTCTGGCCCTCTCCAGGGGAGTGGTCCCTTCCGTTATAATGTAAACTTTTAACCTGGAAACAACTGTCACCTGAAGCACCATAGGAAAACCAGGACAAAGGGCCAACCCAGGCCTGCCGCAGCAAATGCGGTTCTCTAACTTTTGTCAATGATTTCCTCTGAAACTTCTCTCTCTGGTCCATCTTTCTATGATTCACTCAGAGGTTCTGCTCTCACTTTCAACGCAGTTTTTCCTGAGCGTGTTTTGGGCGGCAGCATCTTTCCATCCAATTTCAGAGTCAATATGGCTCTGCTGTCTGCTGAAGGCTAGGACTACCATTTGTTAGTGATGATACAGAATTTTAAAAAAATGTATTTTCTAGACATTTCAGGAGAGATGGATGAATACGCTCAGTCTATTATCTTGATCTTGCCAATGTTTTTCTTTTTAAGACTCTAAGAATCGCTTTTCAATTATGTTAGTCTTAACAAATTTGAACTTTTCTCATAACACACATCTCTAACATGTTTGCCAAAGAACCATGACCCGTGACACATATGTAACACTTCCATTCCTGTGTATTGAGCAACTTTTAGAGAAATTCCTCAATTTCGACTTAATCTAAGGTAGTTAACTCAAAGGCAAGACAGTCACTACAGTTTGACTTGCTCCTGTATCTCTTCACTCTGATGGTAAAAATCATCTGGTATGACAGCCCGTTCTATAAAAGTTGAGAAGTAGACATATCTGCTGATGTTATTAAAAGTTGTATTGACATGCCCTTCACTAATTAAAAGGCACCACGTTAATTGCAGGAAATTGAAATTTGGTTTCTCAGTTTCAGGCTCCCTGGGTTAGTTCACCTTCTGACAAGCTGAGATACTGTGTGGCCGATGAACGGAAATTCTAACACTGTGGTCTTGCTCTATCCTGGGAAATAATGGAGCAGATTATTATAGTATCTAAAGATATTCCCAGTTCATAACTAGACATATAAATCTAAAATAAAAAGAATGTACTCTAAGTTGAGATACTAATAACCACTTCTGTTAAAAAAGCTGCATATTACTAAAATAATCTAATTTTAAGACTAACCAAATTTTTGGAAAGAAAAAAGTAAGCTAGTACTTGCTGACTAACTGGAATTACTATCAAAACATAGAAAGTATGATCATATTCATTCAATCATAGACCCATATTATTTACAGTAGAACTATGCAACAAAAGATACAGGTATTCTGTGTCAGAGATCAATTTGAACTTGGTACATATGAAAATGAGTCATAAAACATTGCTGTTTGATAGTAAGTTGTTGGCCAACAACTATTCATTGTGGTTACCTAAAGCTACATATAAAAAGAAGTTTTATATTTTGCAAGAAGCTTTTCTCCTTTCTGTTTGATGACAACAAAGATGACTTTTGCCCTGGGAGAGACTTCCTGGGATTCTCCACATGCTGTGTTCTCTCCCTAGCGCATGCCTCTGCTCCTACTGGTACCCACAAAGGCAAAGTGGGGGCCTGGTGCGTCCTCCACCTCACAGTCCATGCGGGTCTGGGGCACCACTGTGCTCACTGCCCTGCTCAGTGGTGTTGTGCTGGACATACTTCTACCCAGTCTTCTTGCCCCTTCTGCCCTGGACTCAGCTCTCTGCTTGAGGAGCCAGCAGGATAGTGACAAGTTGCTCTGCTTCCTCCGTGACAGCAGTTAACTGCTTATCACTGGATACCAACATGCTCATCTTACAGTGAAGTACTTTACTAATCTTTCTTATTAATTCTAACATATTTTTTAGGTCTTTTAACTGGGAAATGCAGGGGAACAGTCATTTCTAAATTACGACTGCTTCACTTCTTCTTTTCTAATGTTGAAGCCTCTGAGGTTGTCTTCTTACTGCACCACACTGAGTGGAACCTCCAAAATAAGGCAGGAAAACGATGGTGAGAGAGACATCCTTGTCTTATGCCTAATTTTAATTAGAGTGGCAGTTATGACATTTATCATGGGCTTCCAGGATCTATTATTAAATTGAGATAGTAGCTTATGCTTTTGTAGATGTGTAGAATATACAAAGACATTGAGCTTTGTAGCTCATCCGTACTTTGAAGACTAAAACTAATATGACAAATTGTGTCTTGTATTTTCTCATGGGAGAAAGTACATGAGACGAACTGCTCCCAACCCATAATGACTTCCCAATTCACAGAAACTGTGAGATAATAAATACAACAGGCTCCATAGTTGACCACCTCCTTACACTGACCACTTCCTTAAGCTGACCTCATTTTCACAGACTGGACATGCACCATATGTACAGATCAGTACAGCAGACCTTCCCTTAGGTTGACCACCTCCGTGTTTTGACCAGTTGTTTCAGTCCTGTGGGTAGTCAACTTACAGGGGTTCTACTGCATTTATTATTTTAAGCTGGTAAGTTTTGGCATAATTTAGTATCCAGAAATAGATAACTAATATAGAAGGTATCTGGAAAGACAACAGTATGACTATGTGGTTAAAATTATAATAGCACTGGGATGTCAGCTACTTGGAACTTTTAAGAATAATGTGTCAATACCTTAAAATCAGTCATGGTTTTTAACCAACAAATTTACTTTAGAGAATCTGTTTCTCTTATGTACTGGAAACTATTTTTTTTCCTTCTGCTTGTAAAAAAAATTTTTTTTTTTTTTTTTAATTTTAGAAATGGGGTCTTGCTGTGTTTCCAAGGCTGGCTTTGAATTCCTGGGTTTAAACCATCCTCCCACCTCTGCTGGGATTATAGGCACCCCTGGCAGCTAAAATTCACTTAATCTCTACCATAATCTTATAAAACTGAAACTATTCTTATGCTCATCTATGTGGAGAAATAGGAAGAGAAGTATTAAATAACTCATGCAGGTCATACAGTTCTAAGTGGGGAAATTGGAATTTGAACCTGAAAAGTCTGACCCCACAATACATGCCACTACCAATGGCTACGATGGCAAACAATGCTAAAGATACAATATTAAGTAAAAACTATATATATACAGTGTAGATGTAACTCTGTTAAATACCACAGAAGGGGGAAATATTAGGAAAAATGTTGAATAGCAAATATCTTAGGGTACTGGATGAGTGGATATTTTCTTAGCTAGCCTTTGTGATACATCCCAAATATTTTACAATGAATAATGTTACTTTTATAATCATAAAAAGGTAATAGAAGAAAATAAGCCTTTGAAAGAGAAAAAAAGAAAAACCCTGACCAGCCATTTCTATACTCCAGTAGCACACACAGATTACCTAGGAAACTCCTACCCAGAAGTGAAATCACTTAGGGTACTTATTTTCTCCAAGAGAAGAGTTAAAGACAGTATGTTCTATGGAACAAGGAAAACCAGGCTTAGGAAAGCATCCTAGACTAAGCCCAATTTCATAACTGATTTTTAGAGTGATTCACAGATTCTCCTGTATTCAATGTAATACTGGCTAACACTTACTGAGCAGTTACAGTATGCTGGGCATTATGCTAAGTCCTTCGCATGGAACCTCGCATTTAGCCTCACAAACACACTCTGTAGCAGGTACAATTTACGAGCTCCGTTTAAGGTGAGAAAACCAAAGCTTAGGAGAAGTTAAATAACTTGCCCCAAATCACACAGTTAATAAGTGGTACTTAATTCTCCCCATTAAGTCCCAATAAGTAATTTGAAATAAATTACAAACTTTTTGATTCAAAAGTTCTTCTTACATATACACAGGAGAAATGACTTATGAGGGGGCAATAGCCACATTGGAATTAAAATCATGAATTCTATATTCCAGGCTTGAAATCATGATTTCTTAATGTAGGCACAGGGGTCTCAATGCTAATCACACAGCTAAGGTCCCTAAAGTGGCCCAAGAAGAACAATCCTGTGTCACATACCAGTGCCACTGCCTGTGAAGACAAAGGATGAACTCCATACTACAGAGCAGCCACGCAGGTCATCTCCAGGGTGCCCAGGCTATGGCCCGGGCTACTGCCCGGCAGTGAACAGAATAGCAAACAACTTCTCCAAGCTCTCAGTTGTTCTCAGGCTGTCTTTCGGAATAGCCTGGAGATTGTGGCCACATATCTGATGAGAATAACACCTGTACCAAAGATGTTTGAATGTAGGCATCCTGTGACTGTCTTAGGGTTTAGTAAATGTGTGTCATGCTTGGAGAGCTAATCTAGGCAGTTCCAACCTTTAGGGTCCCTGAATAAGGAGAAGTATCAAAGATTGAACTGATTCCTGCTGTGGCTAATTTTTTCTATTGATAATATATATGTGTGTGTGTGTGTGTATGTATATATATTTTTTATTTATTTATTTTTTTTGAGACTGTCTCAGTTTTTTGCTAAGACTAAGAGCAACAGCAACAGCAACCTGAAACTCCTAGGTCAAGCCATCCTCCTACCTCAGCCTCTCAATACCTGGGTCTACAGGTGCCCATCATGATGCTCGTTTAATTTCTATTTTTAAGAGACAGGGTCTCACTCTTGCTCAGGCTTCTCTTGAACTCCTGAGCTCAAGGGATCTTCCTGCCTCAGCCTCCCAGAGCACTAGGATTACAGGTATGAGCCACTGGGCCTGGCTTTTATTGTCAATGCAACACTGAACAAAAAAGAAATAGTTAATTCCATCTAGGATTTAGTAATCACTGCCCCTCCCCCCAAATAATTACACAGGAAGGAAAATGGATATTTCTAACTAGCACAGATCTTTTCAGTTTTACTACATTTCTTTAACCTAAATGATATGAAGAATAACTATTGTTTAAGCTCTGGATAAACTTTTATGCACTATTTTGTCTAGATACTTTTAAGGCACAAGTAGTCAAATTTTTTAGAAATTCTGGGTAGCTGGACGTGGTGGCTCACACCTATATTCTCAGCACTTAGGAGGCCGAGGCTGGTGGGTAGCCTGAGCTCACAGGTTTGAGAATAGCCTAAGCCAGAGCGAGATCTCATCTCTTAAAAATAGCTGGGTGTAGTGGTGGGCGCCTCTAGTCCCAGCTACATGGGAGGCTGAAGCAAGAGAATCACTTGAACCCAAGAGTTTGAGGTTGTTGTGAGCTGAGAGGCCACAGCACTTTGCCAAGGGCAACAAAGTAAGACTCTGTCTCAAATAAATAAGTAAGTAAATACATAAAAATTCTGGCTACACAGTTATTCTTATGCTATGAAGTGAGACTATGAAATGATACAGAACTTGAATTGGAACACAATAATTCCACAAAATGAGCCAATATATTTAATGAACGTTTTTTAGTATTAAGAAATTAACCTTGTCTAATAATCTAATCTTCTGGAAGTAAGATGAATTTCTTTCCCTTTCCTTCCAGTAGCTAGTCAAAGAAACCTATAGCCAACCCATGTGTACCCTGTCATAAACTATCAACAAAAATTCCAGTGCAGCACTGGGGCAGGGAGATGGGGGCAGTGGGAGTTGGGAGTGGTGAGGGGAGCACAGGAAGTCCATGAGGGACACTCACCAGCTATGGCACCAGCTAGGAGCAGGCTTCCCGGGCTAATGTGCCCATCTTCATCTGCAAAGGAAGCCTTCACATGAGCATAGCATGGAAAGTAGATGGCCGAGAAAGGAATGTCCCGCAGAAAGCATGCTTTGGCACCCTGCACATTTGCAAAGGAAAAAAAAAAAACCACATGAAACACATATCCCATTGAAAAGATCAAGCTTCTTTGGAACTCACCTCAGAACAAAATATTCTTGGAGAAGACCAAATTTGTACTCGTAAGTTGAAAGGGGAATAGAAAAAAATAACCCAAGTTCTGTAAGTTATAAATCTGAATCTTGTTTTTAAAACTAAAACTAGACCTCTCATGTGATGTGAAAAGGGAGAAGAAGTTCTCATTTATTCTGATGCTAAAATTTCAATTGAAACACTTTTAGAACTCTGCCTGTGATAACCGTTTAAATCTTTACTGGTAGCCAGTCACTGGCATTTCAAGGAAGATCTGTTTTCTGGTCTCAACAGAAGTTAGACATCGACAATCAAGGTACCTTTTTGCTCACACACCAGGAAGTAGACAGATTATACAGGTGGATGGCAAAGGGTTTTTTAAAAAGTATTGTTTGGACTCTTTTCCAGAAAAAGTAAAAAAAAAAAAAAAAAAACAAAACATAAAATACTATGTATCTTTTCAGGGGTTCCTAGATCCCCCTAATTTATTCACATGCTTACCTGCCACTCAGGGTTTATGAACACTGATACATGCCTGCTTTAAAGCCTTAAATATTTACAGTAATTCTGACACATTTTAGAGTTGCGTGTAGAACTATTAGCTACTAGAGCAAAGTTTTCACCAAATAATTTCTGGCACAAACATAATGCCATGTGGAGACCCTGAGAATTAATGAGGGATCAGAAATATGATATAATATTACAACGAAAACCACTATATATATATTGCATTTGGGGTAGGCTGAATGGAAAGGCAATTACTTCTTTTCAACACTTAATGATTTAATACCATTTCTTTCACACATTTCTAATACCTAAAAATTTCCATCAAATACAGAGTCCGAAAGGAAAATAATGAATCCATCCAGACTCAACAGATCTAGCCACACCCAGTGACATTTATTGAGGTCTAGTACTGCAGGATCTGGGGTCATTTTGTCAGATTTGAGGCTGAGCTCCCATCTGTCAAAGTTCCTTAACCCTTGTGCATCTGTTACTATAGGCTTTGTTCTTCTGACACCCACATTTCACTCCTGACTCAAACCAGGATTGTGATAATAAAGCCCTTAGTCTTTTTCATATTCTGCAATTTACTTAGTTGCCTTACACCAGTAGCATAAGCAGGACTTTATGTTTAATCCTACTGTATCTCATCCCAGGGGAATCTCAATTCTGCCGTGTTGGCTATTCCTCAGTTGCCTCACCCATGGTGGCACTGAGCATGCCTCTCTTCACTCTGTGTACAGCTATTTGCAAAAGGTCAGAAGCATTCAGATACCACCAGTCAACCCACCCTTCCTTATCTTGTCTACCCCTAAACTGTTAAATGTCTAATTCAAATTAAGAATCACAATACCCACCACACCCATGCTACTCATTTTATATGTGTGCAAACTGACACCCAGGACAGTTCATCCATCATCTGCATGTGACTGAGGGCCATGCCCCTCACTCGTTCCAGGGACATTTGGAAGTAGTTCCTGGAAACAGGCCAAACCTCAGGACTCTAAGAGGATTTTCCACTTGCCCCAGCTTTTTCAAGGGGAAAAAGAGAGTATAATGTCAACATCATCCACGTGTAGCATCCAATCCTTTCCTTATGACTAGTGTTCTTAAAAGTTAATTCAGGCAGTCACTGTGTAAGGGGAACATTGTCCCCTTTAATTTCTATTTTCTCTTCCTTTTTCTTTCTTGCTGCTAAGTCTTCCTGCAAGTTCTCCAGCTATTTGTCCAATGGAGACTATGTCTAGAAAAGACGCAAATTAGATACCAAGTAATCAACTCAAAGGAAGATCAGTTAAATATTCATGTCTGCTCCCTTATTTAAAAAAAAAATCACTGTATTCTTGACTTCTGAGACAAATCACTTTAGAGGAATTTTTTAGGCTGCCATAATTTTTCTCCCCCAATTTTGCTTCTTACTGTATCTATTAGTTTTTACCTTAACAACATCGTGCAATGTTTGCATCTTACAGTTGAACTTCAGTCTGTTTTCTCTTATTTTTGTTGCCAGTAATAGTTTCCCTTTAAAGTTTATTTTCCTGATTATAAAACATTAAGTGCTTATGATAGAACATACAGAAAAGTATTAAAAATTTAAGCTTTTCACATATTATAAATACATTTCACTATTTTCATCAAGAGAAATAACTTCCCACAGATGAGATTGTCCACACTGGGTTGGCTCTAGGTTGTGTCTCTGCTCCTTTAATTCCCGGGGTACGGTTGTTTTTGTTTCCTGGCCACATAAGATCTAATATCGTCTTCATTCCTTAGCCACGTTGCCTAAATTTCCCTTCTATTTTTTGTTTCAAAACAGCAACCACCATCTTTGGTCTTGGCTGTCCTACTGGGCCTTGTAGATTAGGGCCAATATTTGCATACTTGTCAAAGGTCTTCAGGGACTTCACTCCCCCAGTTTCCTCTCCCCCGTCAGCCAGATGCCTCTCAGGGGAAGCTATTCAATGCTCTATTCATCTGGCCAATCAAGGTATACCTATCACTCTGCATCTTCTTTGATGATTGTAAAGCTGAGGACTTCAAGCTCTTAAATATCACCTCTCCAGTCATTTAAACTCCAAATACCACCCTTACCACTGGGGATCTTTCAACTAGAGAAAGACAGGGAGTGGATTCCATACGCTTCCACTCTGTCTACATTTTCTCAATACTGTTCTGAGTTTACATCATGCCCGTACATCTGCCCATGTCAGTGTTGCCTACATCAGGCTGGAAGCAATGGAGGGCCAAAAACTATTTCTGATTAAATTTTTAAAACACTGAGCAAAATGTTTGGCTGTCAGTGCTGACCAAGACATGTTCCTGGTGACTAAGACAATTTCCATGGGGTGGAAAAAATCACAAAAGAAAAATGGGACATACTGTCAGGTTTCTGCAAGGACATTAACTCGCTTATTGGAAAAATATATTGGAAACTAAAACTAAGCTTTAGCTTTTCAAACAAACATATATTGTTTGTTGGGAATATAATAAAACCTAGGTGGAAGCAGTCAATAATTTTGTACTGAAATATTAAAAAAGGAGAGAGAGCCAGAGATTAGCCTGCCTTATGCTACATGGCTTCAGTATGACCAAGAAGACCACAGGAAGATATGCCCTGAAATGAGAAACACCCCTGAGGGACAGGCAGAGGATGGGTTTTCCCAAGAAGGAAGTGATGACTGTTCCAGCACAGGGCTCTCCCTCCTTATGATACCGGAATAGTGGTGCCCCAGCCAGCTCAGCCGAGCGGGGCTTGGGGACCTGCCACCTCTGTTTTGGTGGCAGCAGCCAGCAGAGGAACCGGCAGGTTGGAGCAAGCGGATGGGAGCTTCCCTCCCCCACCAAAGGCTCCAGTAGAGCGGCACTAGAGGACCTGTCGGCTCGCACAGAAACCAGCAGGCTGGAGCAAAAGTGGGAGCTTCCCTCCGCCAACAGAGGCTCCAGTAGCCAAAAGAACCGAACACGTGCGGGAAAGACACAGGTGCAGTGCTGTCTCCTCACGTGGACTTCTGGCGATTCCTCCAGTGCATCCCTGATTGGTCCGTTTTCAAAACCTATTCATGATTAGTCTATTTTCAAGACCCAAAAGCTCATTGGACAACTGCCCCTATATAAGCCAGAGACCCTGAGCACAGACTTCGGCAGATCTCAGGAGAAAGAGCAGAAGAGCAAAGAGGTTTGGCTCTGTAACAGTTGTATCCTGCTCTATGAGATTTGCCCCTTTGTAGGGAGCTGTAAACACTCACAAGGGGGTTCGCCCCTTTGTAAGAGCTGTAAACATTTGCAAGGAGGTTTGCTCCTTTATAAGAGCTGTAACACTCATATTATAAAACCTATCTTACTGCTAATCCTACTCTACAAGGAGGTTTGGCTTGTTATAAGAGCTGTAACACTTATACCTGTTGAATAAAACCTATCCTGTGGTCCGTCGCTTCATTCTTCGA
>CAUYQV010011383.1:0-22192 GCA_963574575.1 Galagoides demidoff
TGGACTGGCTCTGTGTGACCACAGACCAGAGTATCAGAAAAATGATCTCTGGGAAAGGAAATGGACTCAAATTCTGAGAAACCTGCTATTCCCTGACTTGCCTCCCAGATTTTAGAACCTGAAAGTTTCACTCTGGTGGCAGCGGCTGCTACTGCTGTGTATTTATGCATGTGTGTGTGTGTGTGTGTGTGTGTGTTGTGTGGGAGAAGTGGAGGTGGCTTGGCCTTCTCTCCTCCGTGTGGCCCTCATGCACTTGCTGAGTGCTAAGGCTGGCTACAGTGTCCTTCAAAAGGGAAGTAATACCACAGGAGTGCATCAAGACTACAAACATAAAGAACCACAGACACTGACTTCATCCAAGTTCTACAAGGAGTGAACAAAGAAAAAGAAATAAATTTAAAAAAAAGAAAAGAAAAGAAAAACTTGCATGTGCAAATCATGGCACGGTCTGAAGACAGCCTGTAGTTGAGTTCACTGTATTGTAACAATGAAGATTTCTTTGGTCTGACCGATGTGCAAGGTTAGGAGGGTGTTTACACTGGAGAAAACAAGGAAGAGTATATGGGAACTCTGGACTAGCTTGGCAACTTGTCAGCCAAGTCTGAATTTATTCCAAAATAAAAAACTTAAATTTAAAAATAACTAATTTACCTAGTAGAAAAAATTAGTTATTGCTTAAGGTGGCTTTTCTGAGAGAGGAAAGAGAGAGAGAGAGAAATAACTCAATAGCCCAGGGCACATATGTGGAAACTGATAAACTTTGGTTCTTTTTTTTTTTTTTTTTGAGACAGAGCCTCAAGCTATCCCCCTGGGTAGAGTGCCATGCATCACAGCTCATAGCAACCTCCAACTCCTGGGCTCAAGAGAGTCTCCTGCCTCCGCCTCCCAAGTAGCTGGGACCACAGGCGCCCGCCACAACACCTGGCCATTTTTTGGTTGCAGCCATTATTGTTGTTTGGCGGGCCCGGGCTGGGGATTCGAACCCGCCACCTTAGGTGTACGTGGCTGGTGCCTTAGCCGATTGAGCCACAGGCGCCAAGCCTAAACTTTGGTTCTAAACCTGACTCTCTTATTTACTAGCTGTGTGACTTGGAGCCAGTTTATTGAACTTAAATAGATAAAGTGTTAATTTAATTTACTTACAAAATGAGTACACTGATGGAGTACACTTATAAAATTGTCTGGCGTGCTTTGCTTATTGCCTGGCATGTGGCTAGTGTTCAATTAACGTAACAGTTATTAATAATAGAACATTGATTCATATTTGTCTAGTGTGTGTGTTTGTGTGTGTGTGTGTATGTGTGTGTGAGTGCGTGTGTGGAGAAAGTTGAGCATGGGGCACCCAGAGTGTTTCATCCCTGCCCAAATGAAACATCTGACTTGTTTTGCTGTGCTTTCGGTTCAAAAACAGAAGTCTTGTCCCAATGTTCTCGCAGAAATAGGATTTTCAATTCAGCTACTTTTTTATATTAAAGCAAGCACCAGGACCAGATGGTCCCTGTTCTGGAGTTACCAGAATGACATTAAAAATGAGTGGGCAGAGGGATTTTATTAGTCATTTGTTGGCTTTGCAGCTGCCATTTCCATAAAATTATAGGACAATGATAAAATTAAAGCAGCTTATTCTGAGCTTTGGAAAGCTGGTCCCAATGTCTTCAAATCGTCATAGGTCAGGAATGTAGAACAGGAGCAATAAATCGGAGAATTATTGCCTGATGATCCGAGGTCCCTCTGGCAGAGAAGCCAAGACCTCTCTGGAGCTGGGCCCGAGGTAAATAGGCCGAAGACAGGAAACACTGCCGTACTGAAGAAGGCCTGGAACACCTCAGCTTTCTGGTTAGCACTGTGCGTCCAGTGGAAGGGAGGGACCTTCTAATGTGCTGTTGGAAACTTCTCAGGAACCGTACCTAAAAGACCGAGTGAAACTTGGATCAAACCCCGGGCCTTAGGTCAACCCACCCAAGTCCTCTCCGGCCTGCTAGTCCCCTGAGTAAACTTCATTACCCCGGACCCTCCTTCCTCTTCTCTACTTTTCACCTATAAAGAGGTCCTCTCACGACTTACACTCTTTTTCCACCAGGCTGCCGCGTCCAGCACAGTTATTTCAAAAGTTAACATTGTGAAACAAATAAATGTTGCAGCTTAAACACTCAAAACCGAGTTCTAGTCCTAACTCCACCACCAGCTGGGATGGGAAAGAGACTGAACACCTCCCACAGTCTCTGGTTGTTCACATTCATTAGATTCCTTTTGCATTAAAAACAGAAATAATAAGCTCCTTACCTGATCTATAAGATCGACATGGGGGCTTTGAGAGGTTTAAATGAAACATGTTAAAAAGTGCACCTACTAGGCACCTGAGAGGCATTCGCTTCCTTCCTCCTTTTATCCACCGGAACTGTTTTCTGGAGTTTCAGGAAAATATACAGGGATGAATTGCCAGTATAATTTCCACTGCCATTGGCCTGATTTGGGCCTTGCACAATAAAAAACAAAATGTCTCAGAATTCCAAGAAACATTGCATGTCAATATTTAATTACACCGTAGCCTTTTTGGGTTATAGATTATGCCTTTTGTGATTTGTAAAAGCCAAGCAAATTTCAAACTTATGTTGCCTGCTCTTTCTAAATCTACATTTCTGATAGCAACTGATTTTGATTGTTACACCACAGATATGTAAGAAGTAATTAGTTAATTGGATGACCTTCTTTCTTAATACCCATGTGATACTTGCTTGGATGAATTTGCCTGCTCACTCCACTTGTATTTTTACTCTAAATCCATTGAGAAGAGAATAGTCAGAGCTTCTTATCTAGATCTCATATTTCCTTGAAAGCTTTTGTGACTATTTCTAGCATATTCACCCTCTTTTCCCCAAAAAAGACACATGAGGTGATAAGAATCCAGTTCTGCAAAATGATATTTATTTCTTCAACAGCTCTTACAATTTCTGCTGATAATAGAGAAATTGCTCTTGGGCATTTTTCTTTTTTGTTTTTCTTTTCTTTTTTCCTGAGAATGACAAGGCAAAGAAGACCATTTGAAAGTGACCAAAAGGTCATACTAACTTTTAAAATTGTCATGTCTTTAAAGTTTCAAGTTTGATACTTAATCACCAAATGCATGTCACGATAAACAGAGAATTATTTCACAACAAAAAGAAAAAATAAATGGAAGGAAACCATAGAGCCCAGCAGAAGAGACAATCATGACCGATGTGCAGTGGGTAGGAGCACCGATGCCCCAGGTTCTCCCCCAGAGCCACCCATATCAACTTTTGATTTTAAAGAGGTTTCTCAATCTCTCTGGGTTTTAGTTTTCTTAGCTACGACACAGATGATGTGATAACAACAGTGTCTATCTGATAAAGTTGCTGTGAGAATTAAAAGACTCAGTGTCCACCCCATAGTGAGTACCATATAAATATTTTTAAACAAATAAAAATAATAATAACATGATGAATACATGACACCTGTCAAAACCCACGGAAATGTTTAGCCCAACGAGTGAACTTCGTTGTGTGTAGATTTAAAGAAAACCATTTAGGAGGTTGGATGGAATGCAGAATAGGAGAAAACAAGCTAGCTACATTACAATGCTATGAAACAACCTCATTTTAGGGGGTGAAGGAAAAGACGCTGAATTGAGTGACTGCAAATGATTGGAGTCTGTACTTAAGGTGAAAGAAACTGTATGGTTTCGCTCCCCTTGGCCATCTGGCAGTACTCAGCAATGCAGTATATAGCACTTTTTCTAGGATGAGTTGATGAACTCAATTGTCTGACCTAAGCCCTGTGCTCTATTTGATAGAGGTAAGAATTGGTTAAGAATTCCAATGCCCCTATACATGATCACAGGAATAAAATGATCATGTAAGTGGATGACAGGGTTTGGAGCCATGTTCCTCACTATTAACTAGGAGGTTACAGGTGGGTAAGGGAAGGAGGCTGGAATGATCTATGTAGTGATGCATCTGAGTTGACGACACCAGTATGAACTCATGGTTAGGTTAATATAGATAGTTACATATAGGACTATTCATAAACATAAGCTAGTATATGCACATCTATTTCCTTGTTCTGTTACCCAAAAGGGCTAGAAGCAACAACATACAGCAGTAATGAACACACCCAGCACCCAGATTTTGGTTTATAACACCATTTTCCAATTCCAGGAACCAGGGTTTCCTAGAGAAATGGCTGGTCCACGACCAGGGCAAGAAATGTACAAGCAGAGCTTGAAGCATCTTCTGTGGCCAGAAAGTACAGAAATGGTCAAAACAAACAAATAAACAAGCAAAACACCACACCAGCAAAACACATTAATTGGGATGTGTCAAAGGGACACAGATTCAACTAAAAGAGCTCCCAATAGCCCACACTGGAACAAATTGAGCTGTTCAAATAAAGTAGTATTAAGTTATTTCCCAAAATAGAAAATAAATACCCATGAGTCCATAGTGATAAAAATAAGAAAAATAAATGGAGAAGGGAGAAGGAGAAAGGAATAGGCATATCTCCTATGTGAAAGATTTCCAGATAATTTATATAGATACTTTGCCCTGGAGAATATGGGCATAACTCTTCACTCCTTAAGCATGGGTGGTGTATAGTGACTTCTTTCCAAAGAATACAGTTTGGAAAGGGGGAAAGAAAGAGTAACTTTATAATGGAGACAACTGACAATGCCATCAGGGTTAACATCAAAAATGACATCATGTTGATAGAATGTATCCTTGATAGGATGTGGTGAACATAACAGTTTGCCTCTGTGGCCTTCCTCTCAAAATCCATAATCCCAGTAAAATCATGAGAAAAACATCGGACACATCCCAACGGAGGGACTTTCTACAAAAGGCCTGACTGGTACTGCTCAAAACTGTCAAGGTCATGACCATCCAGGGAAGTCTCAGTGACTGTCAGAGCCCAGAAGAGCCCAAGGAAACAAGATGACTCAATGTAACATAGTATCTTGGGACACAAAAGAGTCATTAGATAAAAACTAAGAAAGTCTGAGTGAAGAATGGACTATTATTAATAATAATGTATCAATATTGGTATGTTAACTGTAACAGGCCAGACATGGTGACTCCTGCCCATAATCCTAGTACTTTGGGAGGCTGAAGTAGGAAGATTGCTTAAGGCAAGTAGTTAGACATCACTCTGAGCAATAGGAAACATCATCTGTACAATAAATAGAAAAATTAACTGGGCATGGTGGCACATGTCTATAGCCACAGTTACTCAGGAGGCTGAGACAGGAGGATCCCTTAAGTCCAAGAGTTTGAGGTTGCAATGAGCTGTGATGACCCCATTGCACTCTAGCCTGAGTGACAGAGAGAGACCCTGTCTCAAAAACAATTAATTAATTTATTTTTAAAAACGTAACAAATATACCACATGATGGACCATGCAAATTTAAGGTGCCAATAGGAGAAACTGAATATGGGAAAAGTAGTCCCTTCTTATCTGCAGTTTTAGTTTTGGTGGTTTCAGTTGCCCACAGTCATCTACAGTCTGAAAATATTACAGTATTTGAGGGGGTGACAGAAAGGGAGAGAAACCACATTTGCATAACTTTCATTACAATAAGTAGCCAAGTAATGTTCTATTATTAATAATATTGTTATTAATCTCTTCTGTCCCTCATTTATAAATTAAACTCTATCATAGGTATATATGTGTGTGTGTGTGTGTATTTACATATAATATGTGGGAAAACATAATATATATTCAGTTCAGTACTATCTGTGACTTCAGGCATCCACTAGGCATCTTGAAGTTATCCCCAGTGGATAAGGGGGTAACTGTACATGGTTACTCTGTACTAATACCACAATTTCACTGTAAATTTAAAACTATGCTAAACTATGAAGTTTACTTAAAATGATAATAAGTGGTTAACATTTATTAAGCACCTATAAAATGATAGTGACTTCTCATGCATTAACTTTGTTACCCCCAAATAACTGGTACCAGAAAAATGCCACTTATCATAAATCCTCCAAAAACAGGGCTTTGAATTTGATAGTACACATAAGTAGTGAAAAATAACAAGCTTTGTTGAATATTCATTTTGAAAAAGGAAACTAAAATTATTAAACTAACTTCATCAAAATATACAGTCTTAAAAAGTATTTGACATATGCATAGTTATATAGGAATTCTTGGCATTAATAAGGAACAAATAAATTTTGAGGAGTGTTGTATAATTTTCACAAACAAAATAAATGGCATCTTTTTTTATAGTTTTTTATTTTATTTTTTTTTGAGACAGAGTCTTACTATGTCACCCTCAGTAGAGTGCCGTGGCATCACAACTCACAGCAACCTCAAACTCTTGGGCTTAAGGGATTCTCTTGGCTCAGCCTCCCAAGTAGCTAGGACTACAGGTGCCCACCACAAGATAGCATGATCTTAAAGAAGATGTTTTTACAAAAAATATTTATGACTTGCTTCATTTTTCCCAATGTTTCTCTTAATTCTCTAATGTTCAAATCATTCTTTGAAAACCTATCCGACCATCATCCTTAATCTCCATGAAATCTAGCTAGATCCTCCCAGTTGGAGTTAATGTTTGAGGATCCTTTGACTTTCAGGATCATTTTGATCATACTTGTCTAAAAACCTTCATTTTATTCTGTTAGGTATTAGACCTAGTCATTTGAATCCCTTTCTTCGGCCTAAAAATGAGCCTCATGACGGAGACAATGTTTTAGTGAGTTGTATGTCTTCTGTAGCAACTAAAATTGGGGTGCCTTATATTTAGTCAAGCTTAGTTTTCCCATTTATGAATATATAAAACCTGCCATTCCTGCCTCACAGGATCGCTGGGAGAACTCATGAGCCTGACTTTTTCCCCAAGCAGGGCTACGAGTTCTACTGGCACTTTCCTAATCTTTCAGGAAAACACTGATACCTCTGCTTTATAAGCCACAGCACAGAGTAATTAGAACTTCACGTCTTTCCAATAGAGCATGTCCATCAATACTTTTCAACCAATATGGCAGTGACAGTCTATAGGTCCTGCATGACCTCTGAGCTGCAGTGTTGATAAGAATTTTGAAACTATACCCATGACCAGTGGGACAGACTTCATTATGGGTTAGAAATGCCTTCCACACTTCTCAATCAGAGACTGTTGATATGGGATAGATAACCTCTAAGTACGGCCATCATCAGTTCCTCAGCCCCTATATTCCTCAGCTGCTGTTCCTCACAAGAAGAAGAAGAGTTGATTTCCTCTCCCTTTGAATCTGACCTGGCCTCCTTGTGACTTGCTTTGACAAACTGAAGTAATTTGGGATTTCCGAAGCTATGGTTTGGAAGGGGTCATCAGTATTTGCTTTTGGAAACCAGCTGCCACCTTAAATGTCTGACTAACCTGAGACCACCAGGCTATAAGGAAATCCGAGCTAGCCAGATTAGTGGTGATGGTGATGGCAGGGAAGTCATGCAGATCACTGAGATCCTGGTCATGTGAGTGAACCTTATTGAACCTTCAGGCCCAGTCCAGCTACCAGTGGAATAAAGATGAATGACTCTATCAGGGGTCCTCAAACTTTTTAAACAGGGGGCCCGTTCACTATCCCTCAGACCGTTGAAGGGGCAGACTATATATATAGTTTAAAAGGACAGGCGGTAGCTAAGCAGGACAGGCAGCGGCGGCAAAAACCCAGCAGGCAGGATAAATGTCCTCTGTGGGCCGCATGTGGCCCGCGGGCCATAGTTTGAGGACACCTGCATGACATCATGTAGAGCTGAAGAGCCAGCCAGCTGAGCCCTGCCCAAATTCCTGACTCACACAAAGATGGAAAATAGTACATCATGATTGTTTTAAGTCCTTAAGTATTAGGTTTGTTACACAGCTACAGACAATTAAATTATAGTAGGTAGGACAGAGTTTTTCTATTTCTGTATTTAAAAATACTGGCAAGCTCCTATGCCCTTATCCCAGATCATGTCATGCAAGTGGACAAGAAATGGGACCAAGCACTGGTAAATTTTAAAATTTCATCTTTAAATTCTCACATAGAACTAAGTTTCAGAGTCACTGGTCTATCACTGGTTTCAGAATCCTCAGTGCTGTGCATGGAATTAGAAAGTCAAACTGAGCTGAAACACAGCCACGAGACATTAGCAAGCCATTAATATCTGAGATTAGCAAGATAAACAAAATAAAAACTCCCCCTTAACAGTCATCTACAGCACGCTTGACAACTTGCCACATTAGGTCACGCTGCAGAAAGGTAAATAAAGAAGAACACCACCACCAGAGACAAATGAGTAAACAGGTGAATAAAAGAATAGTATTCTTGATTTTTTTTCCTAAGCAAAATCATAAGCTTCAGGCTCACTATTTCTTCAGTTACAACATCATTAGCCTTACCATCAGAAGGAAATAATTGCTTTATGTTGGTCGAGATTTTTAGAATTGCATTTTGGACAACAAAAGAGTTGGACAGTTTTCTTTTGTGAAAACATGAGAGAGAAGCGTTTAAGATTCTCAGATGAGTGGAGTGCTATTTGGTATTTTCGTATTACACTAGAAAGTCATTAAGGGGATATGTATGCCAAGCCACACCACCAATTTCCAGATATTGACTCTAACCAAGATGTCAATATTCTAGTCACATCAGCAGAGTTTAACCTCCACTAATGTCTACTGACACATGACACTTTGCTCGCCCTTTAAGCCATTTATATCTTTGCTTTAGGCAAAATGCATTCTGCCTCTGTGGATATGTAATTGTCAAGTACTTGAATATAAAACTCCAGACTTAGCAGAATGAAAAAAAAAAAAAAGACAAGGGAAAGAAAGAAAAAGACAGTGCTGGTTTTCGCAAGAGGCATGTCTGCCTTTGAAGCTTCATGTTACAGAAGCCGAAATGAGAGTCTCCTGTGGTTTTGATGATAATCGTTGCTATGTGGCCCTCCAGTTTTCCAGGGCACCTCACTTGTGCGGTTGGCTGAATAGCACTGATTAGTGAATGAATATGACACAGAAAAGCCTAGAGGTCTTTCAGCCTCCAGCCACTGTCCAGGCGGGGGAAGAACATCCCCTGGGCTGGGGCACATTCAGCCTTCGCATGTGTTAATATAAAACACTTTCACCGCTCCAATTTCCACTCATGTGGATTTTTCCTGGCTCCGACGCAGTGACCTAATTCTCTAATTTTCCTCCCTTTGAGAACATACTTTTTCTTAAGTTATTTTTTCCTCTGAAATCCACATCAATCCCCCTCCCCTTACCCTTTGATTTCTTATTCAGCCTGGAAACTACCTCAGCAGTTGTAATTAGCCTGAGTACTTGGGTTGGGGGTGGTGGGGAGAAGGGCTGTCCTCGGAAAGAGCAGGAATAAAGCAAGATTCCCTCTTCTCAGAGTAAGGAAGAGAAAGAAGCCCAGGCCCATGTAAGCTGATTAAATCTCTCTTTGCATTTTCCTCTATTATGAAGCACCACACTCTGATGAGGACTCATTCTTTTTGTTATTTTCGGACCTTAATTGACCCATACTATACATTCTCAGCTTGTTAGGCAGGATAGCCTACCAATAGACACTCTTGGAGCAAATGAGGAGCAGAAATATATGATTTTTAAATGTCAGGTTAGCAGCTGTCTATGTTTTTTTTTCTAATCTCCATCTTTCCTGGGTGTCTGTGCTAATTTGCCTAGAGTTGGGTGAGAAAGGTCTACATTTCATTCCTATTAATGTCATCTTGAGCTAATTTTGCAGTGTTTTAGTGAGTCCATTAGGTCCTTACAAATATTATTTCTATGAGAGAATTCTAATGTCTTTTATGTTTTTATAAGTCAATTTTTTTCCAGTAATAGCAGCTATGGTGTGTGCTATGCCCTGTTCAGTGTCTTAATTTTATTATCTCAATTAGTCACCACAATGACCATAGGAAGTAGTTATTGATGTCCACATTTTGTACATGAAAAATCTGAAGCTTAAAGTTAAGTATAATCACTTTCCCAAGGGAGCACTGGCTGGTAGCCCTGAGATTGAAATCCAGGGCTCTATAGATTTAAGCCTTTATATTAACTACTATATTATACCGCCTTTCAAAAAACATACTGAACCCATTTGAAAATTTTTGAAGAAAGAGGGGGAAAGATGAAACAAAAGAACAATGATTGAAAAGAAAAGAAATGAGAGTGTTTTCTACTCACGCACAGCCAGCAGAGGTGTCCAACCTACTGTGGCCTGCGGGCTGCATGCAGATCATTGAGGACTGTTTTGGTTATTTGTGGTGTTGGATATTACAAAAAGGAACATATTCACGGACCTTTTCTTTTGACCATCAGCTTCCATTACTGTTTGTGTATTTAATGTGTAGCCCAAGACATCTCTTGTACTTCTAACGTATAGCAAGAAAGAAAAAATGTCAGACACCCTGTGCGTGTAGCTAGTGGTGGGAAGAAAGGAGGGACGCCGCTGAGAACTCTTTAAAACTAGGGGAAGGTGGGGCAGAGAGAGCCCTGGTTTGCAGAGAGCCAAGGGGATACAGAAAGCAAACTATCTGGTTGCCCTAGTTTTAGGAGTGGTTACAGGCAACACAATGTTTAAAAACCAGTTGTTGAATTTGATGCAAATGGTCACTGGGTGGATATCTGCTCCCTTGTATCAATTGATGGCCATTCTTACTTGGGAGAAAATATTGACTTCTCCTTTTTTGGCAAGGAAAGCACAAAATTCTAGTCTCCTAGGAAATAACATTTCTTAAACTTTCCCTTTCCCTTAACCCTTTAATAAATATAAAAGTGGGAAGAAATATAAAAGAACGGAAGCTACTCTAGTCGTGTTTACACAGCCGCCCACTGTGTGCTAAGGCCACAATATTTTATTCCATTTTATATATTTTTGTGCATTGTTCAAATTCTAAAATGGATATCTACACGGTCTTCATTATTAGGCACCACTTAAAAATCTCCATCTGAGTTAGCGGGTCAAAATTGATAACAAGTACTTGCCTTTTGATGGCTTTGCTGAGAGGTACTCTCTTTATACCAAAGACTCCTGATTAAACAGTCTGTCATACTGACAGCAAGGCTACCAGGAAACTGCTCTCTGACCAGCACCGGGTGTTTTTTTTTGTGAGTCCAAAAGACGATTGTAGTTGCAATCTCTTGGCCATAGAATTAATGAAGCTCCTTGAGGTCTTCATGAGCCACCACAGTCAGTTGGCTGGCTGGAGCATAATCTCTGGAAGCATTGGTGAAAAGCACAGGAGACCATGACTGCGGTCCAGTCCAAAATCTATGGGAAAGGTAATTTCATTTTACCTTTGAAGTTCATGTCAAGAAGATTGTTCGCTTTTGTGGTAATGGCATTGAGATATTTTCATAATTTTTCATAGCTTAAGGGCTTTTTATGGTGCATTATGTATCTATGGTATTCAAATAACACTATGGCCTATTAAATCTATGACCCACAAAATAAGAAATTCAAAAGACACAAAAGAGTAATTCATAGTAAGGTTATTTCTTTATAAATTAGAAATATAAATTTTTATATAAAATATAAAAATTCTATAAGGTTATTTCTTTATAAAATAGAAAAAAAATATATGCCCTTTACATAAAAGCAAGTCTTTAAGTCCTTGAAACCAGTGGCAAGAGGAATGCTAAAAGGAAAAGAAAATTCAACTGCCTTTACCTAATTTCTTCTGCATATATTTTTGGCTTCTTACAGAAAATATGGCTAGGTATGTCTATTGCATTACATATCAAGACATTAAGAGTCATTGCCCTAGAATTCATGACTTCTTACTTTCCAAGCCAAAGTTTGACCACACCTGTATGCTTAATACCGGAAAGAGACCTTCTCATTGCAGTAAAAATATCTTCAACCTGGAGTGCTCTCATTTTGCTTGGCTTTAGTTTCATAAAATGACTCACATGACACTTATAAAGACTTCTTCGCATATTGAATAAATAAAATATAATCAGATAACTAATTTTCAGTAACTAACAGTACTAACTAACCCTTACTCAGAGATGGAAGGATTGCAATTTTTATCCTCTGACACGAAGCTACTTTTGAAAAACAGCCCCTTAGAAAAATCATCATTTGACTCTTGGACACAGTGTTTCAAACCTCAGTGTTAATTACATTGAACAGTGTAACCAGAAAGTGGCTTGAATCATCCTGTAATAATTTGTGATCTTGTGGCTTAATAGTCATGCTTCCGAAGGACTGAACGTTCAAATATCATTGCCATGAAGAAGAAATTAATCAATCCAATGTTATTCATATCCCAAAGTAACTCACTCTCATGATTCTCATTTTTTAAAATATAATCTTTAAAAATAAGATAAAAAATCAGAACATTGAAGTTTTTGATGGTGAGTTGGCGAATTTGGAATCTCAAAAGGAAGCAGATATACAAATTTTGAGGGATCTGATAGTACATGTGGTCTACAAAATGAGGACAAATTGCCTTATCCCTCCAGAGCTTCACAACCTTTGTTAGCAAAATTGACTGGCTCAATTGAGTAAGTCCACTATCGACTCTGGAGGATAATCTATGTATCATTTAAAAACAGACAAGTAAAATTTTTGTGGTAAAATCTCAAATATCTCTAGTGTCACAACACTATGCAAAAACAGAGTGTACTTACTCCCCTCTTAAATACAGTCTGCTTATCAATATTACTTTGTCTAGTTTAGATGGTACTCACAGTCCTTTGTATGGAATTGTTCATTTAACAAATGTTTCCTGAGAATTTACTATGTGCATAATATTGTGCAAAGAACAGCGAGTAGGAGACAGGTGGGTTGCCTGAGTTCAGTAGTTTAAGACGAACCCAAACAAGAGAGAGACCCTGTTTCTACTTAAAAAAAAAAGAAAAAGAAAAACTAGCTGGGCATTGTGGCACATGCCTGTAGTTCCAGCTACTCGGGAGGCTAAGACAAGAGTATCACTTGAGCCCAAGAGTTTGAGGTTGCTGTGAGCTATGACACTACGGCACTCTACCAAGGGTGACAGAGTGGGTCTCTGTCTCTAAATAAATAAATAAAAGAATAGTAAATAGAACATGGCTTAGTATTTTAATTGCTCACAATTAGTTGAGGAGATAGAAATATAAACCAATAATTATAAATGCAACAAAAATTTTATCATAGAACATAACATGTTTGGGGAATCCCAGAAGTTAGGTTCCACTTGGGCCCTTCTCATTCTCTGCCATGTACACCTCACATGGCTTTTACCTTTGCCATTTGGCAGACTGTGTTTGTCAAAGTCAACAATGGCTCCCATGTGGCCAAACCTGGGTCATGTCTCGGTCCTTACCTTGCTCAATATGTTAGTGCTATTTCACAGTTGACCATTTTCTCCTCTTTGAGAGGCTTTCTTCACTAAGCTCCCGGGAGGCCATTCTTTCATACTTCATTTCCTACCCGACTGGTCACTCTTTTTATGTTGTTTGTGTGTGTGTTTTGTTGTTTGCTTTTTGTTTTGTTTGCTCTTCTTCATTTTTCTAATCTCAAAACATTTGAGTGCCCCAGAGGTCAGGCCCTGATCTGTCTCTTCTTCTCCCAAGTGATTTTACTTCATTTTATGGCCTTAAATATCACCAGTTACAGATAACCTCCAAATACCCACCACTCCACCACTGACATCTCCACTGAACTCCAATGGACTTATTTAACTGCCCATTTAACATTTCCACTGAGAGGTCCAATAGGCATCTCCAACACAGCATGATGAGAAAAAAAATCTTAATTATTTCTACCAAATATGTTTCTTTGACAGCCTTCACCACCTCAGTAAATGGAAATTCCATCCTTCCAATTGTTCAGGTCAAAACTTTTGGTATTATCCTTGGCTCCGTATTTCCTTCATAGCCTACTTTTTAGTTCTGCTTTCACAACAGATTCAGAATCTGAGAATCCTTAACCCCTCCACTCTAATCACCCAGATTACTACAACAGTCTCTGATCAGGTTGTCGGCCTTGACTTTGCCCTCCCTATGCTCTGTATTTCACGTGACATCAGAGAAATATCATTAAGACAAGGCAGATCGTATCACTCTTTGGCTCTCTGTCTTCCAGTGGTTTGCAGTCTCATTCAGGATAAAAACCAAAGTCCTTTCCATGGTCTGCAAGGACCTACCTACAAAATCTTCCTCACAGTTACCTCTTTGTTCTCATCTTCCACTCATCCACCATACTCCAACCAGACCTTTACATGCTACAATGTATCAAGAATTCTCTGCCTCAGGCACTTTGCACTTGCTGTTTCTTCTGCCTGGAATACTCTTCCATAATGTCCCGTACTGTCCCCATAGCCACATAACTCAGACTCATGCTTTGAGTTTCTCTCTATTCCCATATCACCTCATCTGTGGTCTTTCCTGACCATTCTGAAATAACACCCCCATCCACTTATGCTTCCTTATTTTTCATCATCCTACTTTCACCTTGAATGTATTTTTTTTTTTTTTTTTGCTAATTGTTTATTGCCTCCTTGCCTCCACTAGAATCTAATTTTTTTTTTTTTTTTTTTTTTTTTTTGCCAGGGCTGGGTTTTAACCCGCCACCTCTGGCATATGGGGCTGGTGCCCTACTCCTTTGAGCCACAGGCACTGCCCACTAGAATCTAAATTTTATCATACTAGAAAATGTCTGGGTTTTTGTCGCTATTGTGTTTCTAGATATTAAGACAGTATCTGGCCCATAATAATCTTTCAGGAAAAAATACATTTTAATCAATTAATTCATTTGAGCTGGGAGAAAATGACAAAGGGATCAAAGCAGAGGAAGTTAGCACCTACAAAGAAATAAATTTGACCTGTCGAAAATAGGAGCTGGCCAACTACAGCCTCGGGGGCCAAATGTAGGCTGTTTGGGCAAATCAGGTTGTATTGAAGCACAGCCATGCCCATTTATTCATGTCTATGACTGTTTTTGTTTTATAACAGCAGAGTTGAGTAGTTGTGATAGAAACCATGTGACCTACAAGCCTGAAATATTCACTATGTGGCTCTCTTTTTGTAGAAAAAGTTTGCCAATCCTTGGTCTGGAGAGTGGAATTCATGGCAAGGGTGGCAGGGAGAAGGAAGAGTAAGTGAGGCCGAGTTGGAGCCGTTTACATGAGTTTATATTGCCTATGTGGGCCAAGAGAGAATGATGTAGTCAGTGCTGTTAGTCAAGAAAGTCTCTGAAAGGCAGAAACTATGTCTAATACAATTTGTGCATAAAAAAGTGCTGTGATATTTAAGCCAGAGCACTGTGATATTTAAGTCAGTCATTCCAGTATCAGTTTTCACCAGAACTCAAGCCTTAATGCCACTGCCATGTCTGGGATTAGCTGTTGAAGTAGGAAACAAAACAATAGTGAAAATCTTCCCTCATCTTCCCTCCTGTTAGATGTTGGTTTGGACGTGATCTGTCTCTTGTGATGAGTCTGCTGTAGACTGGTCCAGTAGAGTCCTTTCTAGTCTGTAAATACCTGCCCTGGGCTCCTCTCAAGAGCCTCAGAATCATGGATTGGTTCCAGGGTCCCCCAGAAATGTGTGTTTCCTCAGATCTGCTGGTCTTGCTTTAGGAAGCTCTTGGAATTTAGGAAAAAAAAAAAAAAAACCTTCTGAATCATTTTGATATAGGATGACAAGCAAAACTCTAAATTTTCTGTGGTTTGACAGCTCATCAGACTTTTTCCAAGTCCTCTAAACCATGTGGATCAGTTTTAGACTTTGCCACTGAGGAAGGTCAAAAGATTGCTGATCCAATGTGCTTTAACTCAGATTGGATTTCACAATAAAGCAGCCTTTGTCCTGGTATCTTTGGCTCTCTGGATTTTGATTCCAGCCAGACCATAAGTAAGGGAAGGAGTAAAATTTGAGAAGAAAAAAGAGAGAGACAGACAGAGAGAATAAATATGTTCTAAATTTCACAGAACAAAGAGGAGCTCTGGCTTGTGGTTCAGCTTGAGAGGCGATGCCTCGGCCCTCTTCCCTTGGAGAATGCAGTGGGGAAGTCTGGTCTGCTCCAGTGAAGCTGTGGCATTCGGGTTTAATCTGATAGATCCCAGTGTGCTTACTTTGATTTAGGACTAGCTTTTGGCCTGACCATTGTGCCCATCCCTCAAGTGTGTAAAAACAGGAGAAGCCAAGTTTCCACTTGTATATTCTGACTCATTCAACTTGAAGGCCATTGCCCTTGCAACAGTCATGTTGTTTCTTGGTTTCTGCCTTTAAAAATTCAAAATATGGGTTAACTGAAAATGGATAGGTGATCATTTGAAGGAGGAAGTGGAAAATTACAAAGCAGACAGCAGTTTAGCTCTGAGTAAAAGAAGGAAAACTTTGATTTCTGCTGTAGCCTTGAGGACCTGACTTTTCAACAGATCAGAGAGATTTCTTTCTTTCTTTCTTTCTTTTTTTTTCTCTTCTTGGTTTAATTTGCTACTTCAATTTTCAGGAAGGAGATAGACTAAGCTTTCTGCCCGGAACGTGATGAATTAATTGTGGGCTTCATTTTGTAAGAGTTGTTATCAATAGAAAGGGTGCTAGCTCAGCCCTTTTGAAAGCATGGAGCAGATGGAGGTGGCTCTAATAATTACATTAAGACCGTGGATACACACTTGCCTTGGGTATTTGGAGTTGGGCTTAATCAAATCTGGATTTGACATTTCACAGCCCACATCAAGGATTTCTACAAAGGAACAGCACAGCCCCTCCAGCCAGCCCTTCCTCTACCTTAACTTCTCCTCCTGAGTAACTGAACAGTCCTTGTGCTGAGCTTGCCGATGCTCTGGCTGCATTTCTGCCCTGCTGCATGGCCCCCACAGCTTCTTCAGGCCCCTTTTATCTTTTGGTGACTGCAAAAAGTGTTTATGAAGTGCCCATCATACACCAGCACCCTGGGCTATGATCTGGGATAGATTTGATAGTGAATAAGAACGGATCCTGGCTCTGGCATCCTTACATATGATGGCAGGAGCTGCAGAAGCCTAACCCCTGGCTCAAAAGCAATGACCTATTATTACTTATTCATTACATCCCATGTGCCAGGCAGAGGCAATGCCAGGGAGCATAATAAATGGTGCCTGCCATTGAAGAGGTTAAAGTCCAGGGCAGTGGTTCCCAAACTTTAGTGAACTCAGAGGCCCCAGGAATGACTGTTTAAAATGGGAATAAGGCAGCTGCATTTTTTTTTTTTAATAGAGAAGTGTTTCTGAAGCTATTATTCTTTGGACTCTGTTTTTAGAAATACTGATCAAAGTTGAACTGATGTAAACAGATAGTTGCTTAAATATCATAATAACCGCACCTGTCACAGGGGAAGCTCAAAGGTAGAGCCCTACCTTGTTTGGGAGTCCATAGAAGGTTCCCAAGATGAAGATTTAGATCAGGCATCCTCAAACTACGGCCCATGGGCCACATACAGCCTGCCTAGGACATTTATCTGGCCCACTGGGTGTTTTTGCTGCTGCTGCCTATCCTGCTTAGCAGCTGACTCATCCTGGGGCCCGCAGTCTGACCCTCCAATGGTCTGAGGGACAGTGAACTGGCCCCCTGTTTAGAAAGTTTGAGGACCCCTGATTAGATCTTGTAAAATGATACAGAGTTTAGCAGACAAGCAATATCCACGTGGAGCTGTTGAGGAAAAGAGAATTCTAGGTAGGGAAGAATGTTGGCACAGGACAGCAAGGTGCAGAGAGTACCTCTTACATGCCCTTTGCATTCACAGCTGAAAAGCAGAGGGCAGACTATGATGCCGGAAAGGTAGGCTGGAGACAGGTCATAAAGGATCTTGAAAAACAAGTAGGATTATATTCTGTTGGTGAGAAACCACTTTGTAACAGGGGTGTAAAGTGATCAAATCTGTATTTAAGATTGATTACTCAGGTATCAATGCGGTGCTCTATAGGAGACAAACAAGATTGGAGGCAGGGAGAAATTAGGCATTTATCTGTTAGTGTTGTTAGGTATAAACCTAATAGGTTTGTTGTCAGCATATGAGGGCTGTCTGGAATGTATCCAGCCGTGTACATCTCTATTTCTCACATTGCATGCAAAGTAGTCTTTTGTTGTAAAGACATCTGTGTAAAGAAAGCTGGAGCACCAGGCTTGGAAAGGGCGGGAGTCACAGAGGACCCAGCTGCAGGACCTTCACTTGGGAGACCCCCCCCCGCCCCCAGCATGCCCTTGGCTTTCTTCCTGCACCTGCTTCACACCTTTCTCTCCATTCACTGGCGTCCTCCGACTCTTATATCTGCCTCATCCCTTCTTCCAACTTGATATTTCTACCCCTTTACTGTCCTCGTTCCTCAGAGCCATGAGTCTATCTAATGACATTCTTTTTCTTTTAATTCCCACACTATTGCCTCACTCTTTTAGTATTTTCTCTGTGAGTTGTTCTCCATGGGGTAGGTGACTCTTCTTGATGCACTCACCTGTGGCTCAGCAGACAGAGTTTATAGATCAAAGAACCTGGCTACTGGGGGCCACCCACGTGGCAAGAGCCATGGAATCTCTGTTCCCTATGAGGAAATGTACTTGAACACACCTGGAAGAGGAGACTAGAGTGAGTATCCAGGTTACCTTGAGATAATTCAGGAGTTGTGTGAGGGTCAACCCCTACAAGAAATATTTGGCTTGGAGCCTGTGGCTCAAGTGGCTAAGGCACTAGCCACATACACCTAAGGTGGTGGGTTTGAATCCAGCCTGGGCTCGCCAAACAACAATGACGGCTGCAACCAAAAAATAGCCTGGTGTTGTGGCAGGTGCCTGTGGTCCCAACTACTTGGGAGGCTGAGGCAGGAGACTCGCTTGAGCCTAGGAGTTGGAGGTTGCTGTGAGCTGTGATGCCACAGTACTCTACCCATGGGGACAGCTGGAAGCTTTGTCTCAACAAAAAAAAAAAGAGAGAAATATTTAAGGGTGGGTCTGGGTAGCACGGATCTGAATCAAAAGCCAGTACATGTGAAGTGGGCATAGCTCATGACTGGGATGCACAGTTAAAATCTAAACAAAGGGAGAAAAATAAAAGCCAAAGAAAATGGGAACTGATCCAGGGTGCCAAAAGGTTAGGTGGTTTGAAAAGAGAACAGAAGCAAAAGTCTGGAGGTGTTTCTACACTCAGATAAAGTCTATAGCAATTTTTTTGTTTGTTTGGTTTTTCTTGTAGTCTTTGGCCAGGGCAGGGTTTGAACCTGCCACCTCTGCTATATAGGGCTGGTGCCCTACTCCCTTGAGCCACAGGTGCCACCCTATAGCAATTTGGTTTAATCCAGCTTCTATGAGTGTGGGCAGGCAAGACATAAGTAGCCCCTGGTGTGGGCAGGACGAAAGAATGCAGATGGAACAGAATGGGGCAAAGCTGCCCGCTGCCCGCTCATTTAGGTTGCACATTGGTGATCCACTTTTTAGTGGACTCCAAAATTTATTTGTACAATGACAGTCACCAGCTGTTTCGAAAAAAGTTATCCTTTTTTCTAATGGGAAAGCCTATGAGTGATGAATGAATGCCAAGTAATTGATTTTGTAAGCCACAGCTGGATAGGCCTACAAAATTGTATAAATGCAGACTCTTTCTTTACTGAGCAAGACTTCATCAATTCAGAGTGATTGGAAGAAAACAATTACTAGCATAATTATGTGAGCATTCGGAATTTATAAAGCACCCTTGTTTTCAAGGGTAAGAATTCAAACTTGGTTCCTGTAAGCATTAGATCCTTGAAGACACACTTAAATAAAATGTTGACAGTGATTTGTAATTGACATATCAATTTCTTTTTATGTAAACAGTCCTTCCACTGTTCTTCCTTTTTAGCATATTATTCTGCCCCCTGTAATATTCTCCTAGCAAAAATTTAATGCATCATTCATTTCTCTGGCAAACTCATTGCCCTATGAAGTGGAAAATAAACTTAAATAAAACTCTGCCCAGCCCCAGTTGTTATGGATCAAAAATCTATCTTACCTAAAACAAGGAGCAGCCTATATTGGCAGCCCACATTCATGAACACAGTGAGTGAAGAGTTTCTGGGTTAGCCATGACTGACTTCTTCCCACAGGTCATTATCTGTGTCACCAAGACTTTAGGTCAGCCTTGAAATTGGGTTTTGAAAGCCTTTAGTTCTGCAAACATGCAAAAGTCATAAAAAACTCCCATCAGCCCTTGGCAGAGCTCCTTGTAAACAGCAGCTTCCACTCTCTCCCATCACACTGGGCTACGAAAATTCAGGACTTCTCACCACACAACACACGTTCCCATGAAAAACAAGCAAAAATAGGTCAGTCAGGACAGACAGGCACAGAGGCGGCTACTCACGGCCGTGGCTTCTTGGACCCTTCCTGATTTCTTTGAGGGCTGATCTGTAAGCATTGGAAACATTGGTTATGAGGATTTCGCCACGCGTGGGAGACCAACCATCTTCCTTTTTTTTTTTTTTCATTTCAGGTTAATGTCAGGGTACAAACAACCAAGTCATAATATTTGAACTTGTTAGGTGGAATCCCTCTTGTAGATATGTTTGTACCCCGAAGGTGTGCCACCCACCCCTACGTTGTGCCCATTCAGTGGGAACACACCAACCTCTCCATCCCACCTCCTCCCAACTTGAATTGAAAAGAGTTTTTCTCCTATGTGGGCATGAGTTAGATTGTATACTGGCTTCACATTAGTATTGAATATATTTGATTCTTGCTTCTCCATTCTTGTGATACTTTATAGAGAAGAATGTGTTTCAACTCCATCCAGGTTAATACAAAAGATGTACAGCCATCATCTTTTTGTGGCTGAATTGTATTTCATGTTATACATATGCCACAGTTTATTAATCCATTCCTGGGTTGTTGGGCATTTAGGTTGTTTCTACATCTTGGTGATTGTATATTTAGCTGCGATAACAATCCAGTGCATAGGGCACTGGCCCCATATGCTGGAGGTGGTGGGTTCAAACCCAGCCCTGGCCAAAAAAAAAAAAAAAAACTACAAAACAACAACAATAAAAAATCCAGTGCAAATATCCTTAAGATAAAATGATTTTTTCTCTTCTGGGTTGATGCCGAGTAGTGGGACTGTGGGGTCAAATGGGCTGTTCTGCACGGAGCTAGTTGCTCAGGGTTTGGAATATCCTTTTCCTCTTCATCGCAGTTTCTGGGATGGTGACTCTGGTCTCTAGGCAGCTGCGCCTCTGGCAGATGGTGACTCTGGTCTCTAGGCAGAGAATATATGTAGTCAGTCATCTAAAAGCAGCAGTTTAGGGTTCCCCTAAACTATCTCTAGCAAACTCAAGGGACGGCCCATCCCTGTGCTATGCATCAGTAAGTGGATTTGATAAATTTTGATCACAGTGCCTCTCAACTTGAATTTCTCAAGCCTGAAAGTCTTGATTATTCTCTTCTTTTCTCACAGGGGTGCCGCTTCACCCACTCCTGTACTTTTCATCTCTGTTCTTCCTCTTCAGAGAATTAAAGCGAGGAGGCAACATAGTATTATGATGGGTAACCCCAAGATCCTAGGAGCTTGCAGGTCCAGACGTAAAGTAGAGGCTTTGCCACTGGATTGCTCTGTGACCTGGTGCTCAATTTTACTTGGTTTATTTCCTCAGCAGTAAAATCAGAAGAATAACAGCAAACTCTTCATTAGATTGTTATGTGGACTGGGTAAATGAACATGCACAGCTATTAGACTGGCACCTGGTCTATGCAGGCATAAGCACGAACATCTGAGTTCTTCTAGATAACTGAGTTTTTTTCCTCTTTAAAGAAATGTTTGACAAACTACAATGCATGCTCTTTTTTTTTGAGACGGAGCCTCAAGCTATCCCCCTGGGTAGAGTGCCATGGCATCACAGCTCATAGCAACCTCCAACTCCTAGGCTCAAGCGAGTCTCTTGCCTCTGCCTCCCAAGTAGCTGGGACCACAGGCGCCCGCCACAACGCCTGGCCATTTTTTGGTTGCAGCCATCATTGTTGTTTGGCGGGCCGGGCTGGGGATTCGAACCTGCCACCTTAGGTGTACGTGGCTGGCGCCTTAGCCAATTGAGCCACAGGTGCCGAGCCAATAAAAGGAGTTTTAAAAACCAATACCTTTGAAACTTTGACCATTGGGCTAATAATGTCATGAGTGATGTACAAATGGAATCTCATTTCCATATAGTGTGATTATTTCAGTAATAACATAGCCCATTCATATGTTTAATCTACCACACTTTTTGCCTTAGCACT
>CAUYQV010011384.1:0-11421 GCA_963574575.1 Galagoides demidoff
GTCCCAGCTACTTGGGAGGCAGAGGCAGGAGACTCGCTTGAGCCCAGGAGTTGGAGGTTGCTATGAGCTGTGATGCCATGGCACTCTACCCAGGGGGATAGCTTGAGGCTCCGTCTCAAAAAAAAAAAAAAAAGAATATATATTTGAGCATGCAAAATGCCATTTCTATAATGTCTACAGACATATGTGTGTTGTGTGTGTACACCCCCATCTATATGTGTGTGTGTGTATTAAATGACCATATGTACAAATACAGTGTGTACCTTTATATTGAAGTAATTATCATGCTGTAATAATAGCTGTGGCATATATTGCTTCTTATGGGCAAAGCATTGTGCTAAGACCCTCTCAAGACCTGGTAAGCCAAGGTAACTAACAAGAGAGACCTATGGAGCTACACTCAATCTCTTGGGGTTTGACTGTGAACATGAGACAAAGTGACAATGAGATTTTTCATGGATTTGATTGAATCAGTCAATCTAAAAATATAGAACAAAATCACATTCATGTTTTTCCTGTTTGAGGAATAAATAATAAAGACTTCAGTTCCCCATTTCACTTCTTCTAAAAGGTGTCCCTTCGTGCAATGGCATGCCAGCGTGCTGGTGGTACTTGGAGCTTTCTAAGCAAAACAAAACAAAACAAGTCTAGAGACAAGTCATTATTGGCAAGAGTTTAATAATAGAGATTTCGTTCGGTGATTACCTTCAGGTTAATGGCTCAGGAACATAATTAAATTTCTGTTAACTCAAATGTCATCATTTTCTCACTCGCCACTACTTCATTCAAAGTGGGGGTCAATATTGTAGATAAAATTTGTCAAAAGGAAATGGAACTATTTTTGCTTATCTGTAAGTTTAATGTTTCCAATGATTCTCTCAATCTTGTGTGCTAATTCTGTTATAAAAAAGGTAAGCATTTTACTAGCTTTGGGTTCAATAAAATAGAGATAAAATTACTGACCATGCCTTACCTAGCTTGCCTTGTCATTAAAAGTATCAAATTAAGGGAATTTCAGTGAATGTCCCATTTGAAGTAAGGGGTATTCCCCATTTGTAAGAAATCAACTTTTTTTTATAAGACCAACTTGGTTATCATCATAATGAATAAAATTCTCCTCTTTGGTTACCCTTTTAACCAAATAATTCAGACAAATTATTTTAATATGAACCCAATGACTTTTCCCCCCTCTTTATTGCCATTATCATTCCTGAGAGCATATTGCTTCTCATTTTGTGTCAGAGCAGTACGGCCACCTCATGGGAGGGATGGCAGAGACCCCGCAGAGCCTGAGTCAGCTCAGTTCCATTGGCACCCTCTCGTAGCCTCTCTGTCCACACCCAGAGCTCAGGGCCCTCCACCACCTGCCCACCTTCCTGGGGAGAGGCTGGGCCACTTCCTTTCAAGGTTCTATTCTGAATCTGTTTACGGGGACTGAGCTGATCTGGAGGCCTAGTCATTAGTTAACCACGGGCCCCACCCTAATCGCTTTTAAATTTCATTTTAGATCCTAACTGTTCTCTCTTCCACTCTGTTTTATAACAAAGTGACTTACGCCACGTGGACTGGGTGAAGTCCTATTTGAACATTTGGAGTGAGCTTCAAGCATACATCAAGGAACACCACACCACAGGCCTTACTTGGAGCAAAACAGTAAGTACCAGGCCCTGTCTACCTGGGTCACAAAAGGCCATGAAAGTATTTATACCGTGTGGCCCAGTAATCTCGAGCCTTAGAAGTTACCTCGAGGAAAGCAAAAGGGAAAATGGACATGTAGAAATTGTTTATGGAAATGTCACTCGTCATAGGAAAATGCCCGTGTGGCGTACAGAAAGAGAGTGCTTGTCTATAGTAAGGAAGCAGTGTGAAATCCACGGCCATTAAAACAGTTGACCAAATAATGCCAAGTGTTAAGGTCAAGCCCCAAAGTTTATGAGTGCCAAGATGGCGTATATGCATACATGTTAAGAAACTGTGTGATAGGAATTGAAGGGAACAGGAAGGCTTGAGAATAGATGGAATTTTAAGAAGGCAGAATTATAAATAAAATGTCTTTTAATTTTTTTTTCCATTCTTGTGATGCTTTACTAAGAAGAATGCTTTCCACCTCAATCCAGGTTAATACAAAAGATGTAAAGTCTCCATCATATACCAAAGTGTGTTAATCCATTCCTCAGTTGGTGGGTATTTAGGCTGTTTCCACATTTTGGCAATTGTTGTTTTTTTTTTTTTCTCTCTTAACAATTTTTTTATTAATTAATAACTGTGTACATTAATGCATTTATGGGGTACAATGTGCTGATTTTATATACAATTTGGAATGCTTACATCAAACTGTTTAACATAGCCTTCACCTCACTTAATTATTGTGTTAAGACATTTATATTCTACTCTTAATAGATTTGACATGTACCCTTGCAATATGCACCATAGGTGAGGTCCCGCCAATTACCCTCCCTCCACCCAGCCTCTTCCCTCTCCTCCCCTCATCCTCCTCTCCTCTTCTTCATCCTGGGCCATAGTTGTGTTTTTATCTTTCATATGAAAGTGTGGGTGACTGTATATTGGTTTCATAATAGTACGAGGACATTGGATACTTTTTCTTCCATTCTTGCGATAGTTTATTAAGAAGAATATGTTCCAGTTCCATCCGTGTTTAAAATGTTCTTAGTTTCTCTTTTGATGGTCCAAAGTTTATTGGATAGTATTTTTGAAGACCTAGGCAATGCCAGTACTTTGATTGGTATCTCAGTAGCAGAATAAAATCGCAACCTGAGTCTCTTCCCACTTTAATTCCCACATGAGGGGTTGATCTGGGCATGGCTGCTTCAGCTTTCTCTCCTCTTCCCACGTCTCACTGCGTCCCCACAATCCCTAGCTACTTGTGGTGTCCTGAACACATGCAGGGCTTACATTGAACCAAATGAAATTGACGTGGGTTTAAAATTTGCTGAACTCACATTGTTTAACCTTCATTGCAATGTCTTGAATATATATCATGCTGTACAATCAGAATTCCCCAGGGGGAGCACACACACACACACACACACACACACACCCCACCCCCCCACCCACACCCCACCCCCCGGTCTCTTCTCCACGATTCTGATCAAACATCATCGCCTTTTTGAGAAACTCCATTGATCTTTGTTAGTTCCCATCAGGGTTAGGTGGCTTCTCCTCTGTGCCTCCTTTGTATCTTTTTTTTTTTTTTGCAGTTTTTGACAGGGCCCAGGTTTGAACCCGCCACCTCCAGTTTATGGGGCTGGCGCCCTAATCCTTGAGCCGCAGGCGCCGCCCCCTCCTTTGTATCTTGAGTACACCTCAGTTATAACCCTTAGCAAATGGATTTGTGATTTTTTGTGTGTGCTTTTGGGACTCTTCCACTTGCTGGAGACTCATCTCTGTCTCCAGCCCCTAGCATAGTCAGTAAATGGTTGAACCAAATCCTGAAGGAGGGGACTCTTAGAGTCCTCCTTGCCCTTTTGGGTTTCTGTACTTGCTTCCCATGAAAACTCTTTTCCATCAGAAATTAATGTTAGCTTTAGTGAAGCAGCATATTTATAAACTCCACTCAAAGGGAGAATTCTTGCTGTCCTGATAGCTGTAACCCAGCCAGCACCTCAACCAACCTCACTTCTGGACTTGGGCAGAGTTTGTCATTTTTCTAGGGGTTGTGGGACATCTACATCTGTTCCCCAACACTGTACAAACATTAACATTGACCTTTCAAGATGGATGTTTCTTTTTATTTTTTACTTTTCCTCTTTTTTTCCATAGCACTAAAATGCACAGTGTAAGATGCAACTGAGTAGATCTTTTTAATCTGCAGACACTATGACTTTGGAGAAGACTGTTCATAAACATGTGAAGGGTTTTAATAATGAAGAGTGTAGGGCTGGGCATGGTAGCTCACGCCTATAATCCCAGCTCTTGGGAGGCCGAGGCGAGTGGATTGCCTGAGCTCACAGGTTCAAAACCAGCTTGAGCCAGAGTGAGACCTGGTCTCTAAAAATAGTCGAGCATTGTGGCAGGTGCCTGTAGTCCCAGCTACTTGGGAGGCTGAGGCAAGAGAATCGCTTAAGCCTAGGAGTTTGATGTTGCTGTGAGCTGTGACACTACAGCACTCTACCCAGAGTGACAAAGTGAGACTCTGTCTCAAAAAAAAAAAAAGAAGAAAGAAGAAGACTGTGTATGGATATGGGTGGGTATTTGTGAATTCTTTCATCAGTTTCCAATGAGATACTTTATGTGTCATAAAGGGTGTGTAACACTTTTGCCATGGAGATAGGTCATCATTAGAGAATAGTAAAATGAAAATCAAAGTCCTTGGATCTGTTATTATATCACAGTATATAAATGAAAGAGGAATGAGAATCCACTTGTGGAAAATAATGTCAACAAATGCTAGCATATTAATTCTCTAATGGCACCCATAAAAAATTGAATATAAAATTGCTTTTAAGTGATTTGAACACCTTTAATATAATGTACAAAGCTGAGTAATTGTGTTTATCAATATAAAAGGAAATTCATTCTTAATTATAGAAAAAATTAGTTGTTCTCCTTTGTCTGAAGTGAATACTTATTGTGTTCGTTAGAAATCCATGTTTTGTAACAGTGACTGTTAAGCTTTTAGAGACAAAATAGAAAGAAATACATTTTACATACACACACCCCACTTGTAATACTAAAACAAGTTTCATAAAAGAACACTTTTATGCTCAAAGCATTATGATTTTTTTTATTTTACATCATCTTATATAAAATATTGGCTGGGATTCACTAAGTTAATTTTATGACCCACTGATGGGTCACATCTCACATTTCGAAAATATGCTATAAAACTTAAGTTCTGGCCAGGCGTGGTGACTCACGCCTGTAATCCCAGCACTCTGGAAGCCTGAGATGGGAGACTTACTTGAGCCCAAGAGTTCAAGGCTGCAGTGACACTGCACTCCAGTCTGGGAGACAGAGCAAGACTCCATCTCCAAAAAAAAAGTATTATACAAAACAAAACATAAATGATCCACGTTGCCATGATATTACTTATCGAGCACCTAATACTTCATGGGAAAATTCTATTCAGAATGGCAAAAGAAGAGCACCTCCTACATTTCTTTAGGAGTGAAATGATAAAGTTCTAATCAGATATTAAAAGTGAGAAATGATAATAAGAAAATGTTGACACAGAAATAACATCATACGTACAAAATCTTTGGACAAACTTAAGCTACCCATAGAAATATATTTCCTGACATTTTTGTTCACTCCTTCTAAGGATTAGGGGAGAATTATTAAAAAGCATATTATAAAAATTATATTTTTGAATTAAAAAATTAAATTTCTCTTTTAAGTTATTAAAAACTATCTAAAGATTCCAAAGCATAATCCATAGCATCAGTCAGACTATTTTCTCCTTACTGTGGTCTGTCAAAATACACACATACTAGCAAAATGAAAGATAGAATAATTACAGCCAGAATCATGACATTCTTGCAAAGAAGAGGGAAAGGGCTGTTAGAATTATCTGATCAGGGCAGCGCCTGTGGCTCAGTGGATAGGGCACCGGCCCCATATACCGAGGGTGGTGGGTTCAAACCCAGCCCCAGCCAAATTGCAACAAAAAATAGCTAGGCGTTGTGGTGGGCACCTATAGTCCCAGCTACTCGGGAGGCTGAGGCAAGAGACTCATCTGAGCCCAGGAATTGGAGGTTGCTGTGAGCTGTGATGCCATGGTACTCTACCGAGGGCAATAAAGTGAGACTCTGTCTCTAAGAAAAAAAAGTAGAATTATCTGATCAAATGGGCCTTTGGGAAGAAAAAATAGACAAGATCATCATAGTTGATCACAACTATGTGAAAACTATGAATTTATAAAATGCTAAGGGTCAGGACAGAATGCAGGAGGTGTGATGTTGCTGTTTGCTGATACCATAGTATTCAGGGGGTTCCAAAGGAAAACAATTCCATCCAAATGGACACAGTGTGTAACAATACTCCTGCCTACACCACTAAAAGCTTATGACAGCATCTCCGTCTAATCGTTGTTCTCTTCTATTTTCAAGTCAGATTTGTGAGATTTGCACTCTGTGGGGTTTTTAGTGACCAATAGCATGAGTTTCCATGGGTGGCTCTAAGAAACCATCGTTGAGTTAACAGTTGGAGCCGAACTTCTCTGCTCCCACCTCCTACCCTTGGCTTCCAGATTACAGCGGTGCCAGGCAACTGCTGCCCCATCCAGTTGTCCCTGTGAAATATAAAACTTTTGATGCCAGTGACTTTTCAGGATGGTGATTGGCAGAGTCTAGGAAAGTGTGTGTATGTGTGTGTGTGCATGCATACAACTGTGCTGGCTGGGGAGGGGGTGCTTTGGGGAGCAAAGCAGCTGTGGAGTAATCTTTCTGGAATTTCTTGTTACGTTTACTGTGGCAAATGCAATCTTGTCATTTCTGTGAACCTTTCTTCAACATGGAGGCAGCTGAGAAGTAGAAGGACTCTACACCAGAAACTACTTGGAGTTCTTAATTAGTTTCATTCCTGGGAACTCTTTTTCCTATTCATTTATGCCTTTCCCTCAGTGCTACGTGTTGAATAAATTGACTTTCTGGCACAAACCCAGTAGTGACACTCTTGGTTATCATCCCGTGCAGTTGGCAGTTCCTTCACATCATTAGACTATGACGTAGACTCTACACTCATAATTACTGAAATAATTGATTATTTTTTCTAGGAATTGTCCAGATCAACATGCAAACTACTAATATTCTGTTCTGTGTGGATCTGGTCAGGAAAAGGTTGTGAAAGGGATTCCACAAATAGAATAAATATAATTATTTCATTAACTTCATGGTGTTAAACTTGTTGATGGAGTTCTGGCCTTTCATGTATTTCTGAATTACTTTAGGGAACAAATAAGGTATAAGTATTTGTGCAGTAGAATAAAACTACCAGTGATGAATGTATTATAACGTCCTATGTAATGGTGACAGAGTTGTTGATGCTAATAATGTTTTAAACATTATTATTATATTATATAACACGATATATAATGATATTATGTATCATTATTATATCCTAAACACTAATTGTCATTCATCTGAACCTTCCCTGGACCTCCAAGAAAAATGCAAGTAGTTTAGGGTGGTTAAAATTATACACAAGGTGGAGTTTCATTCTTCAAAACAAGACACTTCAGGATGACTTCTATTCCTCCACGCACATACACATATTTTTCTTCCTCCTCTTTCTCTAGGTCAAGACCAAATGTCCGTTAACAAAGTGAAAGTTTAACAGTTTATTTCGATCAAATTAAAACTCAGCAAGAGGGTATCCTGACTTATATTATAACTGATGGAGGCTTTGTAGTGTATCATTAAATACCTATGCCTTCTAAGTTTCCAATTCCCCTGGCCTGTCTGGCTTCCTCTTGCTATTTACAAGAGAAAACTGTTCCAATTTCCATTTAGAACTTATACCAAATGCACAGCTTGGGTTAACTAAGACTATCAGAGGGAATGGGCAGAGCTTCAGATGCCCCCTGACCTCCTCCACGGATCTTCCCCTAGAGCAGTGCTGGCCCATGCGGGACCTCAGCTTCACTGTTTACCTGATTGCATGTATGTCTCTAGCTGCCTTGTGGGGCTTTTGGTAGCCACAGACTTTCATTCTTTTATGGAAGAAATCTACATTGCTCAGTGCAGGTTAGAGCTGCTGTCAACTAATAAAGGAGCCCCAAACACACAGATAATAAAGTTGGATTGGAAATGGCTGTGAGTTCATTCAGCCTTGCTGAGACCACATAATTAAACCAATGTTGCATAAGCTCCTGTAGGCACCGAGTTCTGGGTAAAGTGCTGAAAAGATGGATATAGGACATGGTGGTCACAATTCCTGTCTACAGAAGGAAACTCACATTCTAACTGAAGAATTCATAAACAGTGCACGTTAGAACGGGGGGAGTGGCATGCTAGAAACCAGCACACAGCTGGACACTTGCACAGGCCAGAAGAACAGGGAAAGGATGGCCTGGCTGTAGGGTGCTGGGAGAATGGGGACTGAAGACTCATTCATGGGGAAAGAGGAAAACTAAAACGTAAGCTGAGTGAGTTGGAACAAAGAAAAATCAGCTAGTTTATGTTCAAGCTAGCCATTGCTAGCAAGCTTCTTGCCTTTTCTAAAATTCTAGCCTGTTGGGGATACAGCTCACAGACACCCTGCTGGGTCTGTGCCATGGCATCACAGCTCATAGCAACCTCCAACTCCTGGGCTCAAGCGAGTCTCCTGCCTCCGCCTCCCAAGTAGCTGGGACCACAGGCGCCTGCCAGAACGCCGGGCCATTTTTTGGTTGCAGCCATCATTGTTGTTTGGGGGGCCCGAGCTGGGGATTCGAACCCGCCACCTTAGGTGTACGTGGCTGGCACCTTAGCTGATTGAGCCACAGGCGCCGAGCCCACTGTTCTATGGATGGACACTTAGGTTGATTTATCTTTGCTATTGTGAATAGTACTGAAATAAACAAATGAGTGTAGGGATCTTCTTTTTATTTTTTTCTTAAGATAGACTCTCAAGCTATCACCCTAGGTAGAGTGCCATGGCATCACAGCTCAGAGCAACCTTCAGTTCCTGGGCTTAAACAATTCTCTTGCCTCAGCCTCCAAAGTAGCTTAGACTACAGGTGCCCACCACAGCACCCAGCTATTTTTTTTTTGTTTTTGGTTGTAGTCCTCATTGTTGCTTGGCAGGCCTGGGCTAGATTCAAACCTGCCAGCTCTGGTGTATGTGGCTGGTGCCTTAGCCGCTTGAGCTATAGGCGCCGAGCCAGGGATCTTTTTTAATATTGATTTCTTTTTCTTAGACTAGATACCCAATACTGGGATCGGTGGATCATATGGTAGTTAGTTCTATTTTTAGTTCTTTGAGAAATCTCCATACTGTTTTCCACAGAGGTTGAACTAATTTATATTCCCACCAACAGTATATAAGAGGTCCCTGCTGGGCACAGTAGCTAACACCTATAATACTGGCACTCTGGGAAGCTCAGGGGGCGTATCACTTGAACTCAGGTGTCAAAGACCAGCCTGAGCAAGAGCAAGACTCTGTCTCTACTAAAATAGAAAAACTGACCAGGTATTATGTTCGGTGCCTCTGTCCCAACTGCTCAGAAGGCTGAGGCAAGAGGATCACTTGAGCACAAGAATGATGCCACAGCACTCTGTGGAGGGTGGCACAGTGAGACTCTGTCTCCAAAAAAAATAAGTAAATAAATAAAGTATGTGATAAGACAAAAGCATTTTATAAAAAATGTTCTACATTGAAATTATTAAAATTTATATTTTGTATATCATGAATTTTGATTATTTTTATTATTTTTTTGAGACAAGAGTCTCACTATGTCATCCCTGGTAGAGTGCCATGACATGACAGCTCACAACAACCTCAAACTCTTGGGCTTAAGCAATTCTCTTGCCTCAGCCTCCTAAGTAGCTGGGACTACAGGTGACTGCCACAATGCTTGGTTATTTTTTGTTATGGTTGTTGTAGTTGTCACCGTTGTTTTAGCAGGCTCAGGCTGGGTTCCAACCCACTAGCCCCGGCGTATGTGACCAGCACCCTAAGCACTGAGCTACGGGTGCCAAGCCATAAGTTTTGTTTAGTATGTTGGGTTGAACAAAATGCATCTAAGTAAAAGAGTAACTAGCATATTTAACAATTATCTGATAAAACTTAGTAAAACCATTTTGGTTTTATCTCAAAACTTAAAGCTTAAAGCAACCAACTTTTATTATCTCATAGTTTCTGTAGGTCAGGAATCTGGGAATGGCAAACTTTTGTGCCTCCAGCTCAAGATCTCTTACAAAGGTATGATGAAGGGTCTGATCTTTTACAGGGTGTGTCTCATCTGAAGACTCAACTGAGGGGGAATTTTCTTCCAAACTCACTAACATGGTTGTTGGCAGGAGTCAGTTCCTCCTGGGCTGTTGGATGGAGGACCTTAGTCCCTTACTGGTTATTGGCCAGGATCTCACTCGGTTCCTTGCCATGTGGTCCTCTCCATGAGGCAGCTCATAACATGGTGGCAGGCTTCCCTCAAAGTGAGAGAGAAATGCCATTGTCTTTTTGTAACCTAATCTTGGAAGTGATATCAATTTCGCTATATTCTTTTTTTTTTTTCCTTAGACAGAGTCTCACTTTGTTACCCTGGATAGAATATCGTGGTATCATAGCTCACAGCAACCTCAAACTCTTGGGCTCAATTGATCCTCTTGCTTCAGTTTTTCATTTTTAGTAGAGACGGGGGTCTCACTCCTGTTCAGATTGGTCTCAAACTGGCGAGCTCAAATGATTTACCTGCCTTGGCCTCCCAAAGTGCTAGGATTACAGGTGTGAGCCACCACACCCAGCCTCTTCTTTTTTTTTTCCTTCTATCTTTTAACAAGTATAATTGACAAATAAAAAATCATATCCTTTTTTTTTTTTTTTTTGAGACAGAGCCTCAAGTTGTCACCCTCAGTAGAGTGCCATGCTGTCACAGCTCAAGCAACCTCCAACTCCTGGGCTTAAGCGATTCTCTTTCCTCAGTCTCCCAAGTAGCTGGGACCACAGGCCTCTGCCATAACACCCAGCTATTTTTTTTTTTTTTTGTTTAGAGTTGTCATTGTTTGGCAGGCCCAGGCTGGATTTGAACCCACCCGCTCTGGGATATGTGGCTGTGCTAATTAGCTGCCTGAGCTATAGGCACCAAGGTCATATACACTTTTTATGATATACAATATGCTTTGATATTTTGATATATGTAGTCATTGTAAAATGATTAAATCAAGCTAATTAACCCATCTGTCACCTCGCAAGGTGACCATTTTTTTTCATCTGGTGAGAATGTTTATGATCTATTCTCTTAGCAATTTTAAGTATGCATTATTATTAACTATAGTCATCATGTGTTTCACTAGAATTCCATACTTTTGCTACATTCTGTTTGTTAGAAGTGAGGTCTTAAGTCTAGCTCACTTTCAAGGGAAGAGGATTTCATAAAGGATGAAATACTAGGAGGTGGGGACCATGGGAATCTATCTCTGAGGGTGCGTACCACAGTAGCACTTCCCAGAATTGGAGAGACCAAATGACTATAATCTTTGGCAATAAATCCCTTTCTAAGTAAGGTGGCATATTATTATTTTCCTTCAGGCGGCACCTGTGGCTCAGTGAGTAGGGCACTGGCCCCATATACCAAGGGTGACTGACGGGTTTGAACCCAGCCCAGGCCAAACTGCAACCAAAAATAGCTGGGCATTGCGGTGGGCACCTGTAGTCCCAGCTACTCAGGAGGCTGAGGCAAGAGAATAACCTTAAGCCCAAGAGTTGGAGGTTGCTGTGAGCTGTGACACCTGGCACTCTACTGGGGACGACAAAGTAAGACCC
>CAUYQV010011389.1:0-17704 GCA_963574575.1 Galagoides demidoff
GGGTTCTGTGGATCCCCACCATACTTTTCATGATCTTCAGGTGAAGGCTGAAACACCTAGAAAGGAAGAATTATAAATGGTAAACCTTCAACTTAAACACTGTTTCTACGTACCTCCCATTTTTGTTTTAACACACACACAAAGCTATATATTAGTAATGACCTCATTCTTATTTAGTATATAATCCTCAAGTTGAGCTGTACTGTACCAGTCGGATTACTCAAATAGATAGAGCCTAAGAATTTCATACTTTAAAAGAAATACCACATAGGCAGGGATTATTTTTGTTTGTTTTGTTTTTTAATCTGTAGAACAAAGCAGGACCAATTAGATGACAATAAAGAACTCAAATTCCAAAAGAATGAATTAGCACTGCTGTGAGGTGGGCTCTGGGCTGTGCCCCCTCCCTATTTCCAGAAGTTAGGAGTTGGCTATCACGCAAGAAAATAAACATATAAGGACAACAAACACATATGACAAAAGGTGAGTACAAAGTCTTATAGGAGTAGAGACAAATGACTAGTGAACTCTGCCAATGAGGGATTAGAAACAGCTCCCCAGAACTGATACTTGAACTGATTATCTAAGAATCAAAAGGTTCTAGGAAGCTACCCCATAGAAACACTCCCCTAAGTACACAAAATGTACTAAGTAAAGATGTATATTTTAATATTATTTGTAGTACTGAAAAATTTAAAGGCAACATCTATATTCCTCACTAGAATAACTAAATAATGATGTACTCATTCTAAATGAGACTAATAAAATGAAATAAAATATGATTTAAGTACATAAATTCTTTTTATTTATTTATTTTTTTTGAGAAAGAGTCTCACTATTTACCCTTGGTAGGGTGCTGTGGTGTCATAGGTCACAGCAACCTCAAACTCCTCAAAGTGATTCTCTTACCTCAGCCTCCCAAGTAGCTGGAACTACAGGCGCCTGCCACAGTCCCTGGCTATTTTTTTTTTTTTTTTTGGGTTGTAGTTGTCATTGTTGTTTAGCTGGCCTGGGCTGGGTTCAAACCCGTGAGCCTTGGTCTATTTGGCTGGTGCAGTAACCACTGTGCTATGGATGCCGAGCCTAGGTATATAAATTCTAATGTATCCTATAGGATACAATGCTACCATTAAAATGAATATGGTTCACTACAGTTACAGGTATTAACATTGAATGATGGCTATAATATATTTTTTGAGCCAAAAAACAAAAACAAATATAGGTTCTTTTTTTTTGCTGTTTTTGGTCGGGGCTGGGTTTGAACCTGCCACCTCTAGCGTATGGAGCTGGTGCCCTACTCCTTTGAGTCACAGGTGCCACCACAAATATAGGTTCTTGTATTTGTATTTTCTGTGTAAAATACATGGGTGTGTATGATATATTCTATAAATATTATTTCTAAGAATCACATATAATATGTATAAAGGTTTCTTTCTTTTTTTTTTTTTTTTTTTTTTGAGACAGAACCTCAAGCTATCCCCCTGGGTAGAGTGCCATGGCATCACAGCTCATAGCAACCTCCAACTCCTGGGCTCAAGCGAGTCTCCTGCCTCAGCCTCTCAAGCAACTGGGACCAGGCGCCCGCCACAACACCTGGCCATTTTTTGGTTGCAGCCATCATTGTTGTTTGGCGGGCCCAGGCTGGGGATTCGAACCCGCCACCTTAGGTGTACGTGGCTGGCGCCTTAGCTGATTGAGCCACAGGCGCCGAGCCTGTATAAAGGTTTCAAAGACATTGTGTCAAGAGTCAAACCTCTAGGATATCAGACTAACAATGAGATCCCCCCAAAGATAATGTTTTTAAGATTAAATAACATAATTATTATTTATTAGCTATCTGATTAATAACATGATTAATCAACTAACCTAAAATATACCACTGAAATAAATATTTTAAATACTTTAAATGCCAGCTATAAATAGTTCCTTGTTGAACATAACTGACATAAGAATGCTCTGATTACTTAGGCAATTCCAAAGCATGTCGTGTCTGTATTATATTAATACATACTTATCTGACCAATTTATATTATAAAATATCATAGGATTATTGCTAATTATTTTTCAGCATTTTCAGTCAGAATTAAGATTTTTTTTTTTGAGACAGAGTTTCACTATGTTTACTCAGTAGAGTGCTCTGACATCATAGCTCACAGCAACCTTAAACTCTTGGGCTTAAGTGATTCTCTTGCCTCAGCCTCCCAGGTAGCTGGGACTACAGGTGCTCACCACAAAATGCCCAGCTTTTTTTTTTATTGTTGTCATTGTTGTTTAGAAGGCCCAGGCTGGGTTCGAACCCACCAGCCCCACTGTATGTGGCTGATGCTGTAACCACTGAGCTACGGGTCCTGAGCAAAGATATCTTCATCCTTAGTGCAGCATAATAAGAATTGCTAACATACAAAAGAGTACATGCATTCCATCTACTTGAGCATCCTTCCTATTGACACTTGAAGTCACTGAAATAAACAATATTTCACTTCATAAACACCAGCTTTGGCAAGCTTGATTACTAAATCATTTGAACTTTTATTTACTCATCGTTGAGCAAGAATATAATTTTCTTCTCTAAATGTAAGACAGCATATCATGTAAGTGTAACATCATGTAAGTGTGTGTATCTTTCCACTAACAGGACCAGTTACATAATAACAAGCATTAATTTCATTTTAATTTTAAAATGTACTTGTTTGACTTCTAAATTACTCTTTGTATGAAAATCCATAAATACTTCATTTCATATAATTATTTTCTTTTAACGTTTACTAACATCTTCTAACCAGTGCATCAAATAACAATTATTTCCCGATCTCAATCAGTAATATACACAGAGAAAATTCAATCTTTAATCACCAATTTATCCCTGGGAATTATAAATACAGGATGAGAATTTAACATGAAGCTTTTCAAAACTATAAGGTCAGTTAAATATATCATAAATTTAAAATGTGCACAGCTGTATAAAATCAACTCAAGGAGGGAATCCACAAAGATGGCCATGTAAGGAGAACTCCCTCTTTTTCTTTTTTTTTTCATTTCACATTTGAAAGGAATGTGTGGGTTAATTAGGCCAAAGGTATGCATTTTTTTTGAGGTGTGCATTTCTGAAACACACTACTACTTCTCTTTAAAATCACATTCCCTAGCATAACACATCCCATCATATACACAGATTTGATTTCTTTCCAAATTGAAATACAATTTTTGTCTTTTCTTTGATTTGAAAGATGGCAAACTTCCCATTGAAAGTTATTTTGCCAACATTAAAGGGCAGAACAATTTTAAAATAATGTTTACACCAGAAGTCTATTTGGATACTTTGAAAAAGAAATCCAGGCTCGGCTCAAGTGGCTAAGACGCCAGCTACATACATCTAAGGGGGTGGGTTCGAATCCAGCCTGGGCCCACCAAACAACAATGACAGCTGCAACCAAAGAATAGCCAGGCGTTGTGGCGGGCGCCTGTGGTCCCAGCTACTTGGGAGGCTGAGGCGGGAGACTCACTTGAGCTCAGGAGTTGGAGGTTGCTGTGAGCTGTGATGCCCCGACACTCTACCCAGGGGGACAGCTTGAGGCTCTGTCTCAAAAAAAAAAAAAAAAAGAAAGAAAGAAAAAGAAACCCATACATGAAGTGCGTTGGAGACTCTGGCTATTGTAACAGGTTTCCGAGAGCCCTGCCCATTTATTTGAAGCAGCACTTCCTGGTCTTTGCTATTTAGCATCTACACATGGAATTCGCATAAATTTATTTTTGGCTACTTCTGCTGTGATGTTGGATAGTTGGGTTGGGCAGGAAGACTGTGGAGTCAACAGACCTGCAAACAATGGAAGTATTCCACTTCCTTGTATTTTTTCACTTGTTTCCGTACTGTTTTGAGCCAGGGCTTGAGGTACACAATCCAAGCACACTTCTATCCTCAGTCCTGCCAACAGCTGTTATCTTTAGCTTCTTTAAGGTATCACTGAGATTGTCTGTCATGTTCGTCTCCGAGTGAGAGGAGCCGGCTCTGGTAAGGTTGGCAGCATGGCTCTGTGCCCTCCCTCTACCTCTGTCTATCCTGCAGCCAGTGACAGACCCCAAAAGATGATATTTTAATCCAAAAGAATACTACCTAATGATTAAAAACAGTGTTGTAGGAAAGCATATACTGAGAGGTTCAAATTCTATTGTTAATCAACAGACAAGAAACAAAACCAAAACAAAATGAAAAAAAAAAATCAATAGAGGGCATAGCCACTGTTTGCTAAAAGAATGATAGGTACACACAAATCTAACAGAAAAAGCTGAAAACTGGAAAGCAGCGATGAACAATACTCAAAGCAACAAGTCACAGAGTGACAGCCTTTCCGAATAGGAAGACCTACTGTTTTCTCAGGACAATGGTCATACAAACAAACATAGAAAAAACAAAAACCATAAGCAGGACTAAACAGACTCTGAAATCATAAAAATCCACTACTATCACACCCAATGGTATATTTTACTTTTAATAATATTATTTACATAAATCCTATTATGTTTTAAAGTGTGCACCACTACCTACATCCACATATATAACTTAACATAAAAGCTTTTAATATTACAATAATAGGTACCTTTAAAAATATGCTTTGTTTTTTTAAAAAAAAAGTACCAAAAAAAAGGGAAAAACTTTGTTCTTACTTTATCTGGAATTCTTGACTTGGTGAATTTGTGACGAATCCAATCTGTACAAATAAGAGACTCCACGCTTTTTGTCACAGTCTAAAATGTGATATAAAGTATTAATTTTTTAAATGTGTCTATGTAGTACATATAGCCACACCCACTCATCTTTAGGTGACAAAAGTTTATACTAATGTAACTTATAATTATTAAAGGTTTATTTTAGCTCCCTAGCTGAAGTTAAACATCCCATCTAACCACTAACATATAAAGCTAAAAGCACATAAATAAAGACTTCAAGACCATCGGTTGGTAACGTTTTTCTATCAAGGACCAGATAGTAAATATTTCCAGCTCTGGAGCTGTATAGTCTCCACCGCCAAGTTCGCTACCAAGAATTGAGTCTACCATTATAGGGTGAAAGCAGGGCTGGGATAGGAAACACTTCTAATCTTGGTTATGCCACTACCAGCTGGGAGACATGAGACACTTATTTTCTCAAAGGGTCAGTTTCCTCAGGTCTAAAATGGAAATAATCCTGAGCTCTCAGGATTAATCTGAGGTTAACAGAACGCATGTAATGCACCTGACATTACTGTCATCTACTCCCAGTAGCAGGTCTATATCTAGGCTCTGGCCCTTATGAGTAGATGAGGATGCACTACTGCACTTTTTAAATGAAAGATGAGAAGGAAATACATGAAAATACTAACACTAATGGTCCCTTAGAGTTTCTCTTCTTTCTCCTTTTCTACATTTTTCTTTCTTTCCTTTTTTTTTTAGAGACAGTCTCACTGTATTGCCCCTGGTAAAATGCTGTGGCGTCACAGCTTATAGCAACCTCCAACTCCTGGGCTTAGGCGATTCTCTTGACTTAACCTCCAAGTAGCTGGGACTACAGGTGCCTACCACAATGCCCGGCTATTTTTGGGTTGCAGTTTGGCTGGGGTTGGGTTTGAACCCATCACCCTCAGTATATGGGGCTGGCGCCCTACCTGCTGAGCCACAGGCACTGCCCTCTTTCCTTTTTTTAAATTTTTTTTGAGACAGAGTCTTATTCTGTCACCCTAGATAGAGTGCTGTGGCATCAGCCTACCTCCCAGCAACCGTAAAATATTGAGCTTGAGCCATCGTCTTGCCTCAGCCTCCCAAGTAGCTGGGACTGCAGATGCCCACCACCACACCTGGCTAATTTAAATTTTTAGTAGAGACAAAGTGTTGCTCTTACTCAGGCTGGTTTCAAACTCCTGAACTCAAGCAATCAGCCCGCCTTGGCCTCCCAGAATGCTAGAATTACAGCATGAGCCACTCTGTACAGCATGTACCCAGTCTGTATTTTTCTAACTTTCTGTGATTAAAAACATACTTCTTTCATAATTAAAGGGAAAACCCCCCTAAAAGTTTAAAAAGACTAAGGCAGATCAAAGGGAACTGATAGTAGCCATTTTTTACTGGCAAGTTCTCCAAGTAAAGGTCTTTTTGAATACAAATCTTTAAAGAATAAAACAGCAGATAAATCATAAGTAAACAAAATTAACCCCCAACATTAAACAATTAATATATTAAAGTAGTAATTTATAAAAGAATTTAATTGCCTATAAAGGTATGTTTTTGTAATTAGAAAAATATTCATGAAGAGTAAATAGAAAAAGAATAATTCTTGAAAAGAAACACTTACCTGTAGTCTGCCTAATGGCCTCTGAACTACTGTACACAAAATCCCTGCCATAAGGGATTTTAGAGGCTGTGGGAAGTAGAAAACAGACCTGTCAGTCAAATGTATCTTGGATAGGAACAGGTCCACCTTCTCTAATATTAAAAAAGTAAGCAGCAAGTTAAACTATGTGGTCTGGAACCCAAAAGAAAACTTGAACTTTTGCTTATTCGTATTTTTTAACTATTCTTAATGTACATGCACTGCTTATATAACCTAAAAAGGTTATATTTAGTGACACAGAACTACCAGAGCCCTTAATACAAACTTATACCAAGAGCAGAAATATTAGGCTCACGAACTAAATGCATATCTTGCACAAGCTACTTAATTTGTGTTTCAATTTTTCCCCCAGAAAAGAAAGAAAATAATACTTATATTGTAAATGAGTTATTCTATAAACCATAAAGCACCTAAAACAATACCTGGCACACATGAAACCCTCAATAAATGGTAAATTTTATTATTGTGAAATTGTGAAATTATTACAAAGCTAATATGAATACTCTAACAAACGAAAATAGAGCTATGTGCTATATTTCATTGTCCACCTGATTTTAGCTCACTCAGTCCTGTGAGGTGGACAAAGCATAGAGTTGTGGGCATCAATAGAAGATGTCACCCGAAGAGGAGCAGAACTCAGAGAATTTCCTTAGCAACTGAGCCAACCTAATGGTCAATTATTTTACCATACTTTTTCCTCCTAAATTAAGCATTATACACTAATCCAACTCATTTAACTTCATACTTTTAAAAATCTTTGCCTTATAACTTAGATTTCAACAAAGCCTCCTTAATTGGCTTCCACTGCAGAGATGACTTGGTGTGTTCCGCGTGCTATGGCCATAGATTTGGCTTCCATTTCAATTCTTCTAACATCTTTTTTCCTTATGAGCAGTAAGTCGTCTTATTAAATCCTGAATTAGATAACATTACTCTGCTCAAAATCTTCCAAAGAGCCAGGTTTCTCATTGCTGGAGCAGGATATACATAAGCAAGAGGCAAAGGCTAGAATGATCCATGTATACCAGATTAGAGTTGGAACATATTTAGCTTAATATAGATATGGAGATAAAATGTTTATGTATACATGGGTTAGCCACTGGCTAAGAGGATATAAAAGCAATTGAACCTAGTAGCAATGAATGTACCCAGCACCCAGATCTTAGTTTCTTTCTTTCTTTTTTTTTTTTTGGGAGGAGGACAGAATCTCACTTTGTCACCCTCAGTAGAGTACTGTAGTGTCACAGGTCACAGCAACCTCCAGCTCTTGGACTCAAGTGATTCTCTTGCTTCAGCCTCCCAAGTAACTGGGACTACAGGCATCCACCACAATGCCTGGCTATTTTTAGAGATCAGGTCTTGCTCTGGCTCAGGCTGGTCTCAAATCTGTGAGCTCTGGCAATCCAGCCACCTCAGCCTCACAGAGTGCTAGGATTACAGGTGTGTGCCACTGTGCCCCAGATCTTGGTTTCTAATAGCATTCTCCAATGAAAAGAACCAGGGCTTCTTGGAGAAATTGCTGTACATGTCTATAGCATCCTTTAGTGCTGAAAAGGCTACAAAATAATGGGAGTATTTCAAAGGGACACAGGAGCCAATGAAAGAGCTCCCACAATGGCCAAAGGTGGAACAATTTGAGTAAGAAAATACATAATGAAGTATTGGTTTATAACCCAAAGAATAAATAACCACAAATCCATACTGACATATGTGAATAACTTAATGAGAGAGAAGAAATAAATATTCCATACAGAAGGATTCAAAATAATTCATGTAGATATTGTCTCCTTAAGAAGGTGGAACTGCTGGGTATGGTGGCTTGCACCCAGTAATCCCAAGTATTTGGGAAACTGAGGGGAGAGGATAGCTTGATTCCAGGAGTCCAAGACCAGCCTGAGCGATATAGCAAGGCTGTCTCTAAAAAAAAATAATAATAATAAATAAAAAAGAAAGTGGCTGGGTGTGGTGGCACATACCTGTAATCCTAACACTCTGGGGGGCAGGAGGATTGCTTGACCTCAGAAATTTAAGACCAGCCTGAACAAGAGCAGGACCCCACCTCTAATATTAAAAATAGAAAAATTAGCTGGGTATTGTGGTATGCACGTATAATCCCAGTTACTCAGGAAGGTGAGACAAGAGGATGCTTGAATTCAAGAGTTTAAGGTTGCTGTGAGCTAGGCTGACACTGGGACATTGTAAGCCTAAGCAACAGACTCTGTCTCAAACAAACCAAAAAACAAAAAAGAAAGTGAAGCAAAACTACTAATCCCTTAAGTGTGGGCTATGCTTGATGACTTGCTTCCCAAGCGTACAGTTTAGAAAAAGGGAAAAATAATTTTACATTAGAGAAACTTGGCAAATGCTACCTCAGCCAGGTGACCAAGGTTAATTAACACCAAAAGTCAAACTGACAGCATGTACCCTCAATATGATGGGATGAGAATGGCATATCACCATATGGTCTTCCACCCAAAAACCCATCCCACTCTAAGAGAAAAACATCAGACAAACTGCAATTTGAAGATACTGCATAATATACTTGACCAGTACTTCCTCAGATACCTACCTGCCTCAAAACTGTCAAAACTGTCAACTGCCTAAAAGAAGGAAAGGCTGAGGAACTGTCATCACAGCCAAGAGGAGCTTGCCTAAGGGGAACATGTCATGAATCAGATCCTAGAATAGTAAAAGAAAATTAGGCTAAAACTAAGGAAATCTGAATAAAGGGCTTTAATGAACAACTTATCGATATTAGTTCATCAGTTGTGACAAATGTACCGTATTTATATGATGTTGAACGGGGAGAACCTGGGGGTAACATATATAGCCACTCTGTACTATCTTCACAACCATTCCGGAAATCTAGAATTATTCAAAAATAAAGTTCATTTATGAAAAAAATTAAAAACCTCCAATGCCTTTCCATTCCATCTCCAATTATATTGTCTTGACCAATCACTAGACAACATGTTCCCCCTTGCTGGCCAAGCACTCCCTTTGACAGGCTATTTCCTCTCCTGGAATACTCCTGATAGTCACATGACTAATTCCCTTACCTTTTTCAATTTTTGCTCAAATTTCATCTCAATGAGGTCTACCCTGATCATGTTATTTAACATTTTCATCCACACTATAATTGCCAGCACTTCCAATGCCTCTTAATCCACTTGATTGTCTTTCCATACACATACTTTCCTACATAAATTATCTGCTGGGTTTCTTGTTTAGTGTACATCTCTACTCAATGGCATATTAGTTCCATAGGAAAAAATTTTTAAATTCTTTAAGAATTAAGAATTCCTAAATTCGTCTCAGAACCCGTAGCTCAGCGGCTAGGACACCAGCCACATACACTGAGGCTGGCAGGTTTGCATCCAGCCCCAGCCTGCGAAACAACAATGACAGTTACAACCAAAAAATAGGCGGGTGTTGTGGAGAGCACTTGTAGTCCCAGCTACTTGGGAGGCTGAAGCAAGAGAATCACTTATGCCCAAGAGTTCGAGTTTGCTGGGAGCTGGGAAGCCACGGCGCTCTACCAAGGGCAACATAATGAGACTCTCAGAAAAAAAAGAATTCTTAAATTCACAGTTGTATCTCAACTATTGACTTACAGCAGCATGTGCCTCACAGTAGGACCCAAAATATTTTTGCTGAGTGAATGAAGTTTAATTTACAGACTTCAAGAAGGTTGTGACAGGTAAAAGTTATGTTTTTAGAAAGAAGGTCTCACTATGTTTCCCAGGAATGCCACTGGCATTCAACTCCTGGACTCAAGCTACCTCCTACCTCAGTCTCTGGATTACAGGGAGCACTAATGTTTCCAACTCAACAGTTTTAATAAAGTAAAAGTTAATCTTAGAACCAAGCACGATGGCTCACGCCTGTAATTCTAGCACTTTGGGAGGCTGAGATGCGTGGATGGCTTGACCTCAGGAGTTTCAGACAACTCTGTGCAAGAATGAGATCCTGTCTCTAATTAGCAGGGCGTTTGGGTGAGTGCCTGTGTCTACTATAAAGGTTGAAGCAGGATTACTTGAGCCCAAGAGTTTGAAGTTGCTGTGAGCTATGACACTATGGCAGTCAACCCCAGAGTGAGAGTGAGATTCTGTCTCCAAAAATAAACAAATATACAAAATAAAAGTTTTTCTTAATAATTAAGTACATAACTCTAGGATCTTGAAACAATTATACTGACTCCTATCATATGACAGCTTTTCTCCTGCACAGCTGCAAAAATAGAAAAATAGCAGGTTTCATCCTATTTTTCTTTTTAAAAATGTCTGTGAATGTTTATGTATAGAAAGAAAAACTCTAGAAGGATGTCACGTCAGAAAAACGTTAACATACCCCTGGAGAGTAAGCAGGCTTCCAGGACAAATGTTTTCCTCTTCGTCCACACCCTCACTTAAGTCTGATAGGTTTCTTGTGTCTTTTCACAATGTGTATGCATGCAACAGTTCTTTTAAAAAACTTTTTCCCCCAAAGAGACAAATGTATCTAATTTAAAAAGAGGTGAAAACACTACTAAAAATGCAAACCACAGTATTTCCCTTGCAATAAACAGATCTCTGAAGGCCAAAAATTGAGTCTCTTTTTTTCTCAACTCCTAGTGCCTAAGAAGTAGTAGGCAGCCCTCACAAATGCCTCCTGGCAAAAAAGGCAGAACAAGCGGTTTTGAGTGAGTGGCGACCAAAGCCTGGTTGCAAAATTACAGTTTTCAGTAAATTGGCAAATATTGTAGTTGCCAACTCCAGACGGTTTGCATTCTAACATGTAGCAATTTTAAAATACGGCAAATTTGTGTCGGCATTTTAAAAAATTAAGTAACACTAATCCCCATTGGGAATCCTAAATTATGAACTACTCAGAAGCACAGAAAATGCTAAAACAAACTATAATTTCCTTTTCCCATGCCGTCTAGTCTCGGCGGCTCCTAGAGCTCCAACAGTAGCGGCTCGACAAGTCGCACAGCCCTGGATCCTTACACTTGGCAAACAGGCTCCGGTCAGCTAATGGCTTTTTGGAACCAATAAGATGGGACCGGGGAGACACCCAATTAGGTCGCTTTCAACTTGCCAATTTAGAAATCAATAGGCAAAATCAATCGGCATCTGCAGAGAGTTCCCAGATACATACCCCTAGCTTAATGTCCAATACTTTCGGCCACTCACCAGCGCCCGCCAAACGCTCAACCTGAATTTTGCCACCGAGGGGAAGTGCAACATTCAAACTCTGCCGTCTCAGGGGTCGCGACCTGCGAACTGGGACATTTTGGTTCCGGCGAAGCCTCTTCCTCAGAAGGCGGCCGTACAAAGACGGCGCAGGCGCGCAGCTGTCACACGTGACTACCTCCCGGCAGCGCGCAGACCCGCCCAACTTCAGCTGGGTTGCGGGAAGGTATTCCCGGAATTATGGCGAAGTCGGGCCTGGGACAGGATCCCGAGAGCGCTAACGCAGTCACTATGCTACAGCGGGCGGTGAAACTAGATTCCGAGTACAAGTATCCGCAGGCTCTGGTATGTTACCAAGAAGGGATTGATCTGCTCCTACAAGTTATGAAAGGTGAGCAACGAGCCTTTTACCGGGAGGAGCTGGTACCTACTGTGTCTGGGATGGAGAGAGAGTTAAAAACGATTCTTCCACACGACGAAGAAGCAGTCACATACAGAATATGCGATAGATCATTAATAGATTCTTGTCATCAATAAAAGGGGTGTGTGCGCACACTGTGCTAGACTGAAAGAGACTTAGGAGACATAAAGGAACTATATATAAAAGGCATTTTTGTATCAATTCAGAAAGATTGAATATGGATTGGTTACACTAAATTTATTTATTTTGGTAGGCAATGTGATTTTTTTCTAAAACTGTCCTTACTTTTTAGAAATGCAGACTAAACTGTTTTGGGAAAAGATGTTATGATGTCTGTAATTTAATTTTACTTGAGAAAAAAAAGAATGAAGTAAATTTGGCAAACATGCCAACAATTTGTAAAATCTGGGTGATGTATAGTAAAGGTGGTAGTATGCCATTATTCTTACATTCCTGTTTAAACGTTTTCATTAAAAGTTAACAAAAATAAAATCATGTAGCAGTAAAAGAAAAAAGCTTTTTGTTAAATGTATTTACTGAAAGTCAGTGTGAGAAATCTGTAAGATTGTGTTTGGGGACAGATAGACTTTTCTTTTAGGTAGGTAGTTATTCGATGTTGAGAAGTAACCAGATTTCTTAACGCCCAACACAACCCTTGGCTCATAGAAGACACCCAATAATTATGTACTAAGTTGCTCCCCAACCCCTGGAACTCTAGCCGTGCCTAACGTCACTCCCTCTGTGCTTTCTAGTTTAAGCTTATTATCATTTGTTACAGAAGCTTTGAGGCAGCAGAGGGCGCCTTTCAAGGTTTGGTGCTTTCTTCAGATCTATGAACTCCACCTTGGGCAGGGCCTATTTCATGATAACAGTAATGATGACGATGAAGATGATGGCAGCAATAAGCTTAGATATCCTTTATGAGTGCTGAGGAGGCACTGTGCACAGCACCTTAAAAGCATGATCTTGTTTCATCCTTACAATTTCCCTATGAAGTAGGAGTTGATGATAATCTCATTACAGCATAGAAAAGTAGTTAGCTTTCAAATTCTGCTGCTAGGAAGTGGTAGACCCAGAGTGGGAGCCCAAGGCCTCAATGACACTATTATACTGCATCAACAAAGGGAGATAATGTATAGTGTTTGTCAGATGGACCAAGTTCTGTCTACTCTAGTAATTTAAACCAAGAGAATCACAGGAGTTGGGCTCTAGCATGTTTCACTGAGCCTGTAGACCTTAAAGAGACAGTGACATGACAGAAACAAGTCCCCAAATGCAAATAATACTACTATAGGGAATAAGTGCCAGGAGAGACAGACACAAGTGGACAAGTACAATGAGGGCTTAAACAGTTAAAGACCATTTGGGAGCAGAAAAGGAGAAGTGGTATTTGATATGGGCTTTGGGGGAAAAAGTAGAATTTCAAGAGTCAGAAATTAGGCTGAGTACTCCAATTATGTCTGCTGTTTTACCAAATAAATGGTTCAGTTTGGTTAAGTGTGTATCTGAAGAGGAAGAATGACAAGTTAAGAGTAAAGGTAGACAGGGCTTGGATCACACTGTGGATGGTCTTGACTACAAGGAGATTTTAACTCATTCCATGGGCAAGGAAAACCATTTAGGTTTTTACAAAGGAGTAACATAGAGTTGGATTTCATGGCTTGCCTCTCTTAGGAATATGCTCTTCTCTCAAATATTTGCATGACATACTCCCCCTCCTCCTTCAGGTCTTCAAATAATACAAACTTTGTGCTGAGTTCCAGTGTAAAATTACAGCCACATCCCAGGACTCCCTGCATTCTTTGCTTTACTTTTTTTAATAGCACTTATGACAATCGAATGTCCATGTTTTACCAATTTATTTTATTGTTGTCTTTACTTCTACTTGAATAATAGGAGATGATTATGTCTGATTTATTAACTACTATATCCCAGTGTTTTTTTGTTTTTTTTTGATACGGAGCCTCAAGCTATCCCCCTGGGTAGAGTGCCATGGCATCACAGCTCATAGCAACCTCCAACTCCTGGGCTCAAGTGAGTCTCCTGCCTCCGCCTCCCAAGTAGCTGGGACCACAGGTGCCCGCCACAACGCCCGGCCAGTTTTTGGTTGCAGCCATCATTGTTGTTTGGCGGGCCCGGGCTGGGGATTCGAACCTGCCACCTTAGGTGTACGTGGCTGGCGCCTTAGCCGATTGAGCCACAGGCGCCGAGCCCACAATGATTTTTTAAAAGATAAACAGGGAAGAGAAGCACTTCATAATCCACAGACCAATAATAGGCAAAAAAAATTCAAGTTTTTTGCTGTAATAATTACAATGTTAATGAGGCTTAAAAATTAATTAGTATTTATGGCATCTTAGTGTCTATATACTGTATATTTTTCTTTCTTTTTTTTTTTTTTTGAGACAGAGTCTCACTTTGTAGCCCTTGATAGAGTGCTGTGGCATCATAGCTCACAGCAACCTCAAACTCTTGGGCTCAAGTGATTCTCTTGCCTCAGTCTCCCAAGTAGCTGGGACTATAAGGCCCCGGGCACAATGCCTGGCTATTTTTAGAGATGAGGTCTAGCTCTGGCTTTGGCTGGTCTCCCACCTGTGAGTTCAGGCAATCTGCCCACCTTGGCTTCACAAGTGCTAGGATTATAGGCATGAGCCATTGTGCCCGGCCCATATTTTTCATATTATCCCTCACATTAGTGTAATCCAGACAGCACCTGGGGACTTCCTCTGGCCCCTTGAGATCTAGGCAAAAATGTTTCAAAACCTGAGTTTTCAGCCTGCATTAACTCCAATGTCCTGTGAACTAAAAAATTCTTTTCACCCCTTCTGCTTAAGGTCTGCTTTGTTTCCCAGCCCTGTAGTTCTAGGCCAGTGACCTCATTTTCTTCTTCAGTTTTTACAAGAAAAATCTATACCAAGACTGAGTCTAATAGACTTTACTGGACACACTGGGCTGGGGACATTATCACAACACTTAGCCTAAACACTACTGCCACCTTTCAAGTTCCTTCTCCTCTTTACCTCTCATCCTTTCCTTTCCTCAAACTCCAATTTTTGTACTTCCATGTAAACTAATTTAGCCACCTAGGTAAGTTAACTGTGTGCTGCCCAATTTTTGTTACTGGTTTGCTGGGACTCTTTCCTTTGCAAGGGATAGAAATTTAACCCAAGCCAGCTTAGGGCAAAAGCACATTTTTTGGCTAATGAAATTAAAGGACAGATTTCCAATCAAATTGTAGGATAAGAGGGATTTAGCTGTAACTGGGAACTTAAACTTGTGTCTCTCATTGCAGATCGTCAAGTCCCAATTTTTTTTTTTTTTTTTTGAGACAGAGCCTCAAGCTGTTGCCCCGGGTGGCATGGCCTCTCACAGCAACCTCCAACTCCTGGGCTCAAGGGAGACTCCTGTCTCCCTCTCCCAAGTAGCTGTGACTACAGGTGCCGGCCACAACGTCCGGCTATTTTTTGGTTGCAGCCATCATAGTTGTTTGGCCGCCTGGGCTGGATTCGAATCCTCCAGCTCAGGTGTATGTGGCTGGCACCTTAGCTGCTTGAGCCACAGGGACAGAGCCTCAAGTCCCAATTCTAACCTCTCAGCTTTCACTCATCTGGGAAGGGCAGTTTTATATTTCTTATTGCTCAAAATTCAAAAATGCTGGGTAAAGATTCTGAATGGCTTAACTCAGCCAGCTGCCTATCTTTAACACCAACTGCATGTTCCTAAGAGAACACAGCACCTTCCTGGGGAACTAAACACTTGAGGAGGGAGAGATAATTTCCAGGTGAAAGGAAGAATTTCACTATAGACATAATACTCTGGAATAGTTTTGGCTATACTTAAGTAAAATATGGGATACACTTCCTTAACTTCCATACCAGCAATTTAAACAACCTCTCTTCAGACCACAGAACAGGGAATAATAAATATTCCCTGCCCCACAGCACGAGCACAGAGAAATCACTTTCATAGAGGCCTCTGGAGGTGAGCCTTTAGGATTGATTGTGATGGGTCAAGCCAAGAGGGGATTCCATGGAAAGACTTCCAGTCTTGAGCAATAAATACTCCCCCAGACCTCTCCTTTCATATATTTAAAAAAAAAAAATGCATTTGAAGCCATTAGAAAACAAAGGATAAAATATCATGCTAGGACAAGGACAGGCGAGTACATGATCTTTGTTTGAACTAAAACAGAAGCTTTGTGAAAAAGCCACTTAACTCCTCTAAAATTTAGCTTTCTCATCTGCTACACAAGTTCGGTAACAGTACCCTCAGAAGCCTTAAGTAATGATTAAATGAGACAAACCCTTAGTCAATGCCCTAGCATCTTGTAAGCAATCAATAAGTGAAGAATTATATAGCAACTATTTTATACTCGTAAGTGAAGCCAGAAGGTTGTATCGTATGCTAAATATCGGCTAGGTTCCATTCTGTAAATATTTCAAGAGAGTTTTTCATACAAATCAGCCATTGTGCCCGTAAAATACTCCGTTTGATAGTCCGGGCACATTCTGGGGCACAAAACCAGGAGAAGTTAATAACAAGTGAGTCTGGATGCTTTGATTCTCTCTAGCGAGGCAGGCGAGAAAGGAAGGTAAAATAAGACGCGCTTTCCTAAATCAGAGTTGACAAAACCTGCAAGAATAGCTCCCTCCCGACCTGCAAAGCCCGGGGATTCAGCGCCAGGAAAGCGAGGACCCGAGGGAGCTCCAGCGGCTCAGACATTCTTGGTCTCGCGCTAGGATAGCGAGCACAAGCCGAACCTAGTAGCGATCTGTCCCCGGCTCCTCTGTGCCCGGCCCAGCGCCAGGTCCTTCCCGTATCTGCACCCCCTTCCCAGCTTCCCCCGCGTCCGGGCCGTAACATCACTTCCGGCCTCCGCGCGCACGTGGGAGGAAGTACCGGTGCTTGCGGCCGCTGCTCCTGGCGGTCTCTTTGGTTACGTTCATCCTTTGGCCGGCCGCCGCCTCCGGCTGTGCTGCAGCAATGGGAGTCCCGGCATTTTTCCGCTGGCTCAGTCGCAAATACCCGTCCATCATTGTCAACTGCGTGGAAGAGAAGGTGAGGAGGCTCTAGGCGGCCGCTGCGCTGTGGCCAGAGACGCCCCATCGCGTCTAGGCCTCGGCCCTCAGGGCCGTCCGCCTGCCCCCTGGAAGCTTTGCGGGAGCCCGCGCCTCCCCTCCCCCCAGCCCCGGGGACAGGCGCAGCCCGACACGTGGTTGGACGCCGGCACACCGATTCCAGGCCTTGGGGAGCGGCCTGGGAGCGCGAGGACTGAGCGGGGTCGAACTCGTTGGAGGGCAGTTCCTCCCTGTCTGCTTTTTCCTGGGACCGGAAGGCCCCGCCCACGGCTTTGTTTCCTCGAGAGACCGCGCGTTTTGTGTTTCGGAAGAGACTACCAGGTTGTAGAGCCGTATCTGCTTGGTCCGCTGAGTTAACTGGCTAGGGATGTGCGGATGCTGATTCCAGTCTTTAACAGCCTTGTAAAATAATCCCGCCTGAGAGCTTCTTGTTTATCAGTCATGCCTGAAAGGTTTTGTCCTAGAGTGTGGGGCCATTTGTTGTTGTTAGATCTTAATTCTGAAAGTAACCGTGTTAGAAGTTTATAAGACGAGAAGGTACTAAGTCCCCCCCCCCCCTTCTCTGTTCCTCCCCTGCTGGGCTGGAGGGTTGTTGAAAATTTTAAGGTTATTGGATGGAGTGGGTCGATGCACTTTCGGTGTGGTGGTTTACATATAAATAGAGTGTTGG
>CAUYQV010011399.1:0-54133 GCA_963574575.1 Galagoides demidoff
GAGTCTCCTGCCTCTGCCTCCCAAGTAGCTGGGACCACAGGCGCCCGCCACAACGCCCAGCCATTTTTTGGTTGCAGCCATCATTGTTGTTTGGCGGGCCCAGGCTGGGGATTCGAACCCGCCACCTTAGGTGTACGTGGCTGGCGCCTTAGCCAATTGAGCCACAGGCGCCGAGCCACCTTTAGTCTTATATGTAAGTTTTAGGTATTTTGTTCCATTTAGGCCATAACTTTTTTAGAAAAAATAAAACTCATTATCCTGTTCATGATGGTAGTTGGCCCTGGCTAAATAAAGTAAGTTTATCAGAGAAACAGACATGGCAGCTCTATGTTGCAGGGCCCTGCCACTAGAGGTAAATTTCTTTTTTTACTTGTGGGTTATTTTGTGACCTATGATGAAGATAGAAGGTGAAGCTCCTATTAGGGACACAGGATACAGGACCAAGGATGTGGGTGTGGGGATCAATGAGATTACTTTACCTGCCTTATGTAACTGAGCACCTCCCATTCCAGTCACCTGGGATAGGTCAGTGAACCACATCGACATTCTTGCTCTTGAAGAGTGTTAGCTGCCTGGGGTGTACGAAGAGCAGGGAGGAGGCCTGTGGAGTGGACAATGGGGAAGGTAGAAGGAGCTGAGGTCATGGAGGGAAGAGCAGGGCAGATCCTGCAGGGCCAGGTGGACCAGTGTGATAGAAATTCTATTAGTCAGGGCCCCAGTAGAAAACAGTTCACTCAAAATATAATGATTCAAGGAACGTTTATCTTCAAAGGGACTGCTCAAAAAGAGGAGGAAAGCCACAAGGATAGTACAGCAACATGGAGCTGGTAGCAGCTAAGCTGTCACCATTGTGGTCCCCCAGGGAGGAGAGGGGGAGCTGTTACTAGAGTCAGTGGAAGGTGAACTGATGCAGAAAGAGTAGGGAAGTACATGCCTTGACCTGACTCCCCTCCCTAGTGTTCCAGTGCAGCTTCCCATGGCCAAAAGCAACTGGAAGATGGTTTTTGATACATTCATCTAGGTCAACCACCAGGAAGGAGAGTAGGGTAGTGATGGAGGAGAGTGGATTCCAAGGGACAAATGGAAGACTTTTGGCAGAGGGAGTCTGTGTCAGGGTTCTCCAGAGAAATGGAATCAGTAGAAGATATATACATGTATATAATATGTGTGCAGGTTTATATAGAAAAACACATTGTATGTGCATATATGTTAATACATGTACGTATATATATTTAATGTATGTACACATATAGAGAAATATACAGTTGTGGGATTGTGGAGGCTAGCCAGTCTGGAATTTGCAGGGCAAGTCAGCAGTCTGGGAACTCAAGGAAGAGACTAACAGTGCAGTCTTGAGGCAGAATTTCTTCTTCCTCAGGGAAACCTCAGTTTGGTACTTGAGGCCTTCCACTGGTTAGATGAGACCCAGCCATACAAGGAGGATAATCTCCTTTACTTGAAGTGAACTGATTGTAGCTATTCACCACATGTACAGAATACTTGCACAGCAAGTCCTAGATGAGTGTTTGATTAAAGAACTAGTTGAGCCAAGTTAACACATAAAACTAACAATCACAGAGCCGCTGCAAGGTTATGGGCAGTAGAGTGTCATAATGTGTCTTGGGTGTCAGAGGATCACCCTGGGAGCGGTGCTGAGATAAATCACAGGGTACAAGAGGGGAAGTGGGGAGGTCAGTTAGGCAGCTGTTGCTTTAGTTTAGACAAGAGATGATGATGGCTTGGACCAGCATGGGAGCCATGCTAGTGGTGAGGGATGGTCTGTTTCTGGATATATTTTTACATGGAGCCAATAAAAATTGCCGACAGATAAGATGTGGGAGGGAAAAGAAAAAGAGGAGTCAGGGAAGACTTCAAAGTTTTTGGCCTGAGCAAACTGGAACAATGGAGACGCAACTGACAGGGGAGATGGGTGGAGCAGCCTTGGCAGGGAGATGGGTACCCATCAGCCCCCAAGTGATGACATCCCAGCAGAATGTCATTCCAAATCTGCCTTTACCAGCAGAAGGAATAGGCAGCAGGTAAAAATTTGCTTTCTATTCGTCAGTCAGTGCTTTAGGAAGTAACAAAAATTAGAAACATAAATGGCAGCTGGTGGGTCCAAGCCTTTAAAATAGGTGGTTCAAGGAGCCAGTGGCTATACACAGCTACGTTTAGGAAGGCTGGCTGCCGGAGATAAAGGAGTTCATGCAAGGTTTTGAAATGAGGAATGGCAGGTGGCAAAAAAACTTCCCCTCACTCACTGATAATGTTAATAAGGCATTTCTTCTGTCTCAAATGCCCTACTATGGTGTATCACAGCAATAGATCCTGTTTCTTGCCAAGCCTACATCTACTATTCAGAGCCAAAATGTCACTACTTTACATCAAAAATGAGGTATCAGATTCTTCTGAGGTTTAACTGTGGTGCAAAGGGCGTGGCTGCTGGCAGCTTGGAGTATCCCCAACACTTGATGTTTTTCTTCATTCTTCAGAGATTTTATTGGGCGTATTTTCAAACCCCACCCAGATGCTACAGCAAAACATGAAGGAAGAATGCTTTGTAGGGCTGAATGTGAGTCAGTGACAGAATCAGAAGTACATTCCTCCCTGTTGCCCAAATTGAAACAGTCAGCTTTCTAAATTTTGAGTGTGAGATAGCCACCAACCTAACAGTTTGCAGAATGCTGGGGTTTAGAATGAGGGATCCCTCCATTATTTATGCATACTAATTTTATTTGACTGGCTGACAAAGTCAGCAAGCCCTTGCTGCCGCTCTTGACATCCTGTTATTTAGAGTTGGGATTTTCTAACTTGTTGAGAATAAAAAAGGAAACAGACTGTCTTCAGGACGATTGCCAAATGGATTGGCCTCTGTTATAATCATCCTTCTTATTCATGTGAAAGTAGTAAAAATTTTAAGATATTATGGTTAATCTAATTTTAGATTTTTAAAAACAGGCCTAGCATTGATTATTGAGGTCTGGTCGATGTGTATTACCAGGATCCATTAAGTGGTCGCTGGAGGCCAAAAGTTTGAGAAACACTGTCCCAGGCAGTGCTGTCCTTAAGAGCAGAAGCCACAGTTTACCTTTGTCCTTTCCTTAGAGCCAGCATGTGACCTGGCACGTAGTAGGTACTTCATAAATATTTGATTAGTTTATTTAAACATTGGATAGTCTTCATGAAAGAAACAGACGAATTATCATTGTTCCTTGCCTTACCCTCAAGGGACTTACCTTCATCTGGGGCGAGCTTGCAGCCTTTTCATGTCTGAGTATTACACTCTCAGTTTTCTCAGACATCTCAAGTGCTTTTCTGAGGAGAAACCAAAAACCACAAATCACAGTCCTCCACAACAATTCTGCCTTAACTCCTTTGGGAAACTACTAACTAAACACTGATATTTCTAATTTGCTTATATAGAGTGGACATTATATCAAATTAAGAAAGCAGTTGAGGCTCAGAGCCTGTAGCTCAGGGGTTAGGGCACCAGCCACATACATTGGAGCTGGTGGGTTTGAACCCAGCCCGGGCTGCCAAACAACAATGACAACTACAACCAAAAAATAGCCGGGTGTTGTAGCGGGCACCTGTAGTCCTAGCTACTTGGGAGGCTGAAGCAAGAGAATCACTTAAGCCCAAGAGTTTGAGATTGCAGTGAGCTGTGATGCTACAGAACTCTACTGAGGGCAACATAGTGATCCTGTGTCTCAGAGGAAAAAAAAAAGAATACAGTTGATAAAATTAACAAGCCAAGATGATTTGCATGTGGCTTGCCATCAATTAGGAATTTTTTTTTTATTTTTTTGTGAGATAGAGTCTCACTATGTTGCCCTTGGTAGAGTGCTGTGGCGTCACAGCTCAAGCAACCTCAAACTCCTGGGCTCAAGTGATTCTCTTGCCTCAGCCTCCCAAGTAGCTGGGACTACAGGTGCCCACCACAATGCCCAGCTATTTTTTGTTGTTATTGCAGTTGTCATGGTTTTAGCTGGCCCAGGACGAGCTCGAACCAGTGCCTTAACCACTGGGCTGTGGGTGCCAAGCCCAATTAGGGATTTTTATGATAGCGGGATGATGAAATATGACTGGATTTTAGGTAATTCATTATACAGATGTATACTCATTTCAAGTGTCTCCTAGCAGGCTCCACGCTTTCACAATAATGTGGATGACACTTAAGTGGCTTTGTTGGGATAGATAGTAGTTACAATTTCGGTCAGCATTTGTTGAGCATGAATTAAGTGGCAAGCACTCTTCTAAACTCAATAGATTGATAGATAAATGTTCACACCACCTACAAGGCACTGTTGTGTTTCTCCTTGTTTTGGTTTTTTGGGTTTTTTTTGAAACAGAGTCTCACTATGTTACCCTGAATAGAGCGCATGGCATCACAGCTCACAGCAACCTCAAACTCTTGGGCTTACGCAATTCTTTTTCCTCAGCCTCCCAAGTAGCTGGGACTACAGAAACCTGCCACAACGCCTGGCTATTTTTTTTTTTTTTTGGTTGCAGTTGTCATTTGCTTACCAGGCCCCAGGCCAGGTTCGAACCAGCTACCCTAGGTGTTTGTGGCCAGTGCCCTGCCAACTGAGCTACCCTTGGCGCCGCCCTTGTTTTGGTTTTGGTTTGGTTTTTTTAGGTATATTTTATATATGGTGAAATGTACAAATCTTAAATTTATAATTCAGTGAGTTTGACAGATGCCTGCACCTATATAACCATCCCTTCCATCAAGGTAGAAAATATTTCTCTCTCTCTTTTTTTTTTTTTTTTGGCCGGGGCTGGGTTTGAACCTGCCACCTCCAGCATATGGGGCTAGCACCTTACTCCTTTGAGCCACAGGCACCACCTGGGTAGAAAATATTTCTAGCCCATACAGCCTTCCTTTTTGTTCCTTTCCTATACATTCCTCTTACTCACAGGGGCAAGCACCATGAATTTGTCTTTCCTCTTGTAGAATTTCATAAAAATGGAATAATATAGCATGTACTCCTGTTTTTGTTTTTGTTTTTGTACTTATTTATCTTAGAGACAGTTTCACTCTGTCACCCAGGGTGGAATGCTGTGGCACCATTATGACTCACTGTAGCATCAAACTCCTGGGCTAAAGTGATCCTTTTACACCAGCCTCTAGAGTAGCTAGACTACAGAGGCACGCCACCACACCCAGCTTATTTTTAATTTATTTTTTGTAGAGAGAGGATCTCACTATGTTGCCCAAGCTGGTCTTGAACTCCTGAGCTCAAGAGCTCAGCCTCTTTAAAGCGCTGGGATTACAGGTGGGAGCCACCACACCCAGCTGATTTTGTTTCTTAATCCTGTACTCAGCATAATGTTTTTGGATTTATCCATGTTACTGCATGTGTCAGCAGTCTGTCCTTTTATGGTTGAATATTATTCTATTGTACACCACGATTTGTTTATCCATTCTCCTGTTGATGGCCATTTGGACTTTTTCCAGACTTCGGCTACTAGAAGTGAAGCTGCTTTGAACATTCCTTTGAAGGTTTTTTTATACATATATGTGTCCTTTTCTCTTGAGTAGGTATCTATGAGTAGAATTGCTGAGTCATGGGATAGGTATATGTTTCACTTTATGAGAAAATGATTAATCATTTTACACTCCCACCAGCAATGGTGAAAGTTGTGTTTGCTCCTTATTCTGGCATTTGGTATCATCAGCCTTTTTAATGTTAGCTATTCCGGTGAGCATGTAGTAACATCACATCATGATTTAGTTTGTATTTCCCTGATGACTAACGATAGGATATTGAACTCTTTCTTTACGTTCATATTAGTCTTTGTGAAGTCTGTTCAAGTCTTTTACCCATGTTTTTCTATTGGACTACTTTCTTTTTATCATTAAGTTGCAATTCTTTTTTTGGGGAGGGGGGCAGGGCCGGGTTTGAACTCGCCACCTCCAGCATATGGGGCCGGTGCCCTATTCCTTTGAGCCACAGGGGACACCCAAGTTGCAATTCTTTATTTATTCTGAATACAAGTTTTTTTCAGCTATATGTATTGTAAATATTTTCTTCTCATATGTAGTTTATATACTCATTTTATTAACAGTTTTGATAAGCAGAAATTTAAATGTTTTTAAAGTCCAATTTACCAGTTTTTACTCTTGTAATTAGAACTTTTTTGTTACCCAGAATTTATGTTCTTTTTTTCTATAAGCTTTGTAATTTCAGCTTTCCCATTTATGTCTGTGATTAATCTCAAATTAATTTGTGTATGTTGTGGTGTAGGGTCACGAGTCATATTTCCAGTTTTTCCAACATCTTTTGTTGAAAAGTCTGTCCTTTTTTTGCATTGTATTAGTTAGGATTCTTTAGAGAAACAAAGCCCATGGGAGATTTTATTTATTTATTTATTTATTTTTTGAGACAGAGTCTCACTTTGTCGCCCTTGGTAGAGTGCTGTGTCATCACAGCTCACAGCAACCTCAAACTCTTGGGCTGAAGCGATGCTTTTGCCTCAGCCTCCCAAATAGCTGGGTCTACAGGTGCCCGCCACAATGCCCAGTTATTTTTTTTTGTTGCAGTTATCATTGTTGTTTAGCAGGCCTGGGATGGGCTTGAACCCACTGGCCTCGGTGTATGTGGCTGGCACCCTACTCACTGAGCTACGAGTGCTGAGCCGAGATTTTATGTATTTATTTGTTAGTTACTTATTTTTATTTATGGAGTGGCTCACACCATTACAGAGGCTGATAAGTCCTACCATCTGCTGTCTGCCCTCTGGAGATATTGGTCGCATAATTTAGTCTGAGTCTGAGGCCTAAGAACTAGAGAGGCCACTGGTGTAAGTTCTAGTCCCAAGGCCTGAGAGCCAGGACCTCTGGTGTCCAAGGGCAGGAGAAAATGGACATCGCAACTCAAGGAAGGAAGGAGAGAATTGGCCCTTTTTCTACCTTTTTGTTCTATTTGAGTCCTCAATGCAATGGATGATGCCCAGCCACACTTCTTTGCTCAATCTACTGAGCAAAATGCTAATCTCTTCCAGAAACACCCTCACCGACACTCCCAGAAATAATGTTTCATCAGCTATCTGGGCATTCCTTACCCCAGTCAACTGGCACATAAATCAACCATCACACCGTGGAAGTGCTTTGACACCTTTGCCAACAATAACAGACTCTGTACGTGTGGGTCTATTTCTGGATACTATTCCATTGCCCTATTTGCCTATACTGAAGATTTTTCCATTGCTTACAGAGAGTATTTTAGACATCAGTATTATGGTGATAGTAAACAACACATTAAGTGAACCACTTTCTTTAAAAAGGAAAAACAAGCCTTAGATTAAAGATCTTAATATATCCACATTTCCTTTCTTCCTACCCAGTCACACAAATTATTCTAAGCTCTTCATACTTACTTTGATTTTGCTGATGTATTTACATAATGAGTTAACATGTTGACTATATAATAATCTGTATTTGTAGTTATTTCTAACACCTCTCCATGTGTTTTAATTTTTGCTCTTCCATTTTATCCTCTGAAAAGCAGTGAAAGGCCCTCCATCCTTCACAGGGTGTTGTTTCTTTTTATATTCTGTAGAAATTATGGCTGATCCAGAAATTAAAGTGAGAAACCAGTGTTCCTAGCCAATGCATTCTTTGAGAGATGCCGTCATCCACTCACTTATCTTGTGTAGAGTAACTTCATTAAACAAGCTTGTGAGGGGTGCCGTGCCTCTTACTCTTGGCACAGAATGGGTGTATGGAACCAGATTTTGCAATGTGACTCAGCTGCTCATCTTTATTACAAGCTAAATTTTGATGCTTTTCTTTCTATTTGTATTTTAAAAGTGTTTAAACATGGACAGTTTTAAAAAACAGGGAAAAGATTTGAATGGACATTTCACCATGGAAGATATATGAATGGCCATTAAGCCCATGAACAGATACTTGGCATCATTAGCTATTAGAGAAATGCTCTCAGAAACACCAGGAGATACCACTTCACAACCACCAGAATGACTATAATCAGAAAGACAGATAATAACAAGTGTTGGTGAGGATGTGGAGAAATGGGAACTTTCCAATGGGGATGTAAAATGATACAAACATACAAAGGTGCAGCTACTTTGGAAAAGAGTTTCTTTTAAACTGATTTAGTAAATTTACTAAAAATTTTTGAAATGTACACTTAAAACGGGTGAGTTGGATGGTTTGTAAATCACACCATGTTTGTTAAACATTTACCATACGGCCCAGCATTTGCATTCCTAGGTGCAAGAACAATGAAAACATTCACCCATATAAAGACTTGTACAAAGATGTTCATGTGAGCATTATTAATAATAGCCAAAAAGCAGATATATTGCAGATACTCATCAACTGATGAATAGGTAAAAAATAGGTGCTATATTCATACAATGGAATATTATCCAGCCACAGAGGGAATGCTGTACTAATTCATGATGCAACATGGATGTACCTCAAAGGCACTGTGCTCCGTGAAAGAAGCCAGGTACAAAAGACTATTTGTTGTATGATTCCCTTCATATGAAATGTCCAGAAAAGGCAATCGATAGAGACAGGAAGTAGATTGGTGATTGCTTGAGGCTGGAGGTAGGAATGAGCAGTGACTGCAAATGATCCCGAGAGATCCTTTTGGAATGAAGGAAATGTTCCAAAATTGGATTATGAGGATGGTTACACAAGTCCATACATTTACTAAAAATTATTGACATGTACATTTAAAACAGGTGAATTGTATGGTTTGTAAATCATACCTCAATAAAGTTTTTTTCTTTGTAAGAAAAAAACACCCTGGGATTGATAAACTCTGGCCTGAAGGGAGTCAGAGATATCAAGGAAACAGTCCCCCTACCTGAGACTTGTGGCCAAGTGGGGAATGGAAAAAGTAGACGTTCTGCAGGTGGTTTGTTGCACTCTCAGTTTTCTGAACCTTCTTCTTGAATTGAAACACCACAAGGGAACACCTCCTCTTGGGCTCCGCCATCCCTCAGGCATCTGCCAGCTTTGAGGAGAGAGTGCTTAAGGAAACTCAGGTTTTCTCATTTTGCAAATAACCCTGGGCTTTGCAGTGAAGACCAGAACAGACCTGGACGCCTCAGTGGAAGTGCCAGGCACGTTTGAACGTAATTACCTCCAGCCTGCTGTCACTTTTCGAGCCATCTGTGCCAGTTACATGCAGTCTGGACTAGTGAGTTTTTTCTGAGCCTGTCTCCAATCTTCTCTTTCCTAAACACCGGTGTCTTCTTTTTATGATTTTTCTTAAATGTGGTGTTGTCACAGAACATTTAATTTAAATGTCACACCATCTGAGCAAAATGATTCACTTGTCTTTTCTCCAGCTGACTAAACTCTCCTCCGGGAATCCTGAGGCTTTTCTTCTCAAATAGCTTGCTAGTTTATTCTCTTTTCTTTTGTTTTTAATTCCATTTACATTTTTAAAAAGCTTTTGGTGGTGGGGGGGTTGAGTGGAAAAGAATTTACTTATTTTGAAAAGAATTTGTAAGCAAAATTAGCTAAGTTGTTGGGAGGCTTGGGCACATAGTAATGGAAATAATGAAGGTGCCTCCTTTGTTGACGCTCCCAGATGCTTTCCAAGGGATGTGGCCTTGGGTTGTAGCTTCTGGCACCCATGGGCTCTTCCCCACCCTCTTCTGCTCTTCCCCTCTATTTGAGGCTACGTATTTGTGAGCCATCTGGCTAGAGTGGGACAGCAGTTCATGCCCTTAGACCATGTTTTCTCTTGTAAAACTTTTTCCATGTCCCATCTAGCTGATCAAATGTCTTCTTTCCTAAAAGAACTAGAACCTTTGAAATCTTTTTTCCCCCTCAAACCGTCGTTCTAATCATCTGTTGCTATTGCAACGTACGTCTCAACCATCTTGAACTTGACATGTTCAAAACCAAACTTTATTCACTTGGAGTGTCCAATTGTTTTTCTTCTCTGGAAGAAGAATAGCAGTTGCTTGGGCCACATATTAAATACACAAACATTAGCAAAAGCTGATGAGAAAGAAAGAAAGAAAAGAAGGAAGGGAGGGTGGGAAAAGAAAAGAAAGAAGGCTCCTGCATGCTTTTTGCAATACCTGACACTACAGATAAGCAGAATAGTCCTCAAATAGTCAACAGGCAACCTGTAGGACACAGGTTGGACACCTGTGCACCCTCTGTCCCTCTACTCCATTCCATAGCAGAACGACCCCAAACCTTTCCTCCTCACTACCCCTGTATTGTGGATAGTTCCTGCTGGGCTTAACCTCCAAGTCCTTGCTAAAGAAATTTTTTTTACCTGCCACCATCCATCTGGTGACGCTTTAGGTGAGCCCAGCTTTCCCATGCAAATGCCCACTGTGATATTAAAGCAACAATGGTGTCATTTTTTTTTTTTTTTTTGCCTGCCAAATTGTTAAGTGTTGATAGGTATCCAGAGTAGGAGAGGGAGTGAAAAATGGGAATTAATACAGCTTTTCTTGGAGGGTATTTTGTAATCATCTAAAATGCCCATACTTCTTGACTTAGCAAGTCCATTTCTTGGATAGGAATTTTATAAGAATGTATCCTATAAAAATATTCTGTTAAACACAAGAAGTTTTGGATAGCTAGTTCATAAATAGCATTACTTATTATTTTTTTAAAGAAAAATTGGAAACATGCTAAATTTAGAAAAATAGGAGATTACCTCTATAAATTATGGTACAGCATTCATTGGGCTAGAAGAAAGCCATTAAAAATGGTGTATGGCTGTCTTTCAGTCCTTTAGAGTTTTCCATAGTATCTAGTATAATTCTTGGTATTTGATAGGTGCTTATTAACAGGCCTGCCTTTCATTTTTTTTTTTTTTTTGCTTCTTTGGCCAGGGCTGGGTTTGAACCCACCACCTCTGGTATATGGGGCTGGTGCCCTACTCCTTTAAGCCTTTCATTTTTTAAAAGTATACTGTTGTGCATAATTTTATGATGTTACACAACAGATACAAACAGGATGTCTTATCATTCTTATTACTTCTTAATAAAATTCACCTGAGTGACTTTTGCTTAAACATAATGAATTAAGCGCATGTATTAATTTCTGCTCCCTGTCAAAATCCTACCAAAATTACAGTAAGGGAATTAAAAAGTTTAAACTCATGGGACAAATGGAATTGGAATTGAATGAATAATAGATGAGAGATACCAACCACATTTTGGAGGTTAAGAAAGAAAACTGCCAGTGGTGACTGAATCAGCAAAGGAGAGAGAACTAACCCGTGTGCCAGAGGGGAGGAGAAGTGCCAGCCAGAAGCAAGCTGCGTTGTGCTACAGAACCCCCAGAAGGCTGAGAGGTTGGAGGCACCTAGCTTCTTGGAAGACAGAGGGGTGGGTGAGGTTAACAATTGGAGTTATGGGCCCAAGCGAGGTGCCTCACACCTGTAATCCATGTACTCTGGGAGACCAAGGCAGGAGGATTGCTTGAGCTCAGGAGTTTGATACCCCATCTCTATTAAAATTGGAAAATTAACCAGGCATTGTCGTGGGTACTTACAGTCCCAGCTACCTAGGAGGCTGAGGCAGGAGGATCAGTTTGAGGTTGCTGTGAACTAGGCTGACGCTGTCGCACTCTAGCCTGGAGCAGCAGACTGAGACTCTGTCTCAAAAAAGGAAAAAATGGAGTTATGTTTGAAAGCCTTTATAAGAGTCATTACCTCGCTGGTTCCCTCCTCTACCCCAAACAGGAATAGGCTGTCTCCCTTCTACTTCCCCCACCCTATCCCTCCATCATGGCAGCACTTATTCTCTGAGAAATGGAGGGCTCCAGGCTTGGGAACTACAAGCCTAGCAGGAGAGGTCAGGCTGAGGTGTGGCACTGAAACCAGGAAATTAAATCAAAGTTTGTACACTGGATAGTGAGACCCCTGGCTCCCATCTCCCCCTGTTCCTCCTATGAAAGCTGCAGTAAGATGTTTACCCCTCAGGCAAGGCACTGACCAGTCTTAGAAAAAGTGAACAGCCCTTGAGAAAGGACCTTTTTCAGATACTGACATTTGGGAGTCCACATACAAAGCTTAATTTGTCCCCATCACACTGTGGTGACAAGGCCTGCCACAGAGCTTCAGTCAACCTCACCTCAGTTCTGAAGATGATTGGGCACTTGAGGATTGCTAGACACTGGAGGAAAGCGTCTTACATGAAAAGGTGGAGCCCCAAACCAATGGAAAACAAAACCCCTGGGGAAACAGAGGCAGCTCAGAGCAGAAGAAAATGTTATAATAATTATTATGATTGTCTTCAGGGAGATAAGAAAAGATAATGGGCACGTAAAATAAAAAAAGACACTACAAACAAAAAAGGAACAATAGCATAATAAATTAATAACTCGAAAGTTGAAATGAAAAAGTTAATATTAGGGCTGGAAGATAAACTTGAAGAAGACACTCAGAAGGAAGAACAAAAGAAAAAGATAAAATGTTGAAGAGAAAAGATAAAATTGGAGCATCTGTCCGGTAAGTCCCAATCTGACTACTAGGGGTTGTAGAAAGAGAACAGAGATAATGGAGGAGAAGAAATTATCAAAGAATTAACACTCAGCACAATGAACAAAAAAATAGATAAAAGCCAAGGTTCATCTTTGCTAAATTAGACAACAGTATCCTACACACTTCTTGATCGGGCAAGTCACCCAGAGAAGGGAAAGCACAGTATCACCCTGTTGGAAGCCAGAAGGTGTTGGAACAGTGACTGCCTCCAGAGTTCTGATGAAAACTGTTCTAACGCTATAATTCTATACCCTGCCAAACTGGCACACAAATGTGAGCAGAAGGAAGACTTTTCTTTTTTTTTTTTTTGACACAGAGTTTCATTCTGTCACCCTTGGTGGAGTGCTATGGCATCATAGCTCACAGCAACCTCAAATCCCAAGTAGACGGGACGACAAGTGCCCGCCACCATGCCCAGCTAGTTTTTGTATTGTTAGTAGAGATAAGGGTCTCACTCTTGCTCAGGCTGATCTCAAGCTCCTGAGCTCAAGTAATTCACCTGCTTTGGCCTCCCCCAGTGCTAGGATTATAGGTATGAGCCACCACACCTGGCCAGAATGAGGACATTTTCGACTTGCAGGATCTTAAACTTTTTATTTCTATGCATCCTTATAAGGAAATCTACAAGAGGTTGAACTCCAACAAAATGAGGGAATACAGCAAGAAAGAAAAGACATGGGAGCCCTGAGGGGTAGAGGATGAGGTTCCTGAACTGTGATGAAGCTTAGGTTCCAGCCCACCAGCTGTGCAGCAGGCCTTGAGAGTAGCCAGGGCAGACTGGACAGAGCCAGTGCAGAGGATGGAGGGCTCTGGAGTGGATGTTTCCTGGAAGAAAATGGAACAGATGGCACACTGGTGCCTGGCCATGCTTGAGAGGGGTATTAATGATAGGCACACAGGAAACCGAAAAAACCTAGAGAACAAGGCAATTAGCCCTGGGGGCAGAGGAGGGGGACTATACAAGAAATAATGACTGTTTAGCTCAGCAGTGAATAATATTTATACAGTTTTAGTCATAAAAATCCTGACTGTTGATTTAAGCAGAATATTAATGGAGGAATAGGGGGAATAATAGGAAGCAAAATGGTAAAGTTCGAAAGGGGTAGATGAAGACATAGCAGCACAAGCTTGTGCTGTATTAAGAAATGAGGTAAATTCTAGACGAAACAGTAGAAAGCATGAAACAGAAGAGTGGCACAGAAAATCCCAAAACTGATCACAGATCTGAGACCAAAATACGTGAAACAAAGACAGGAAACTTTTCTCCATCTCTATCCTCACCTTCATTGCACTGTTTGGGTGTCTGGCCCCAGCTGTATGTGGGCTCAGTTACTCAGACACAGATAACGCAGAATAGAACAGTCCTGCCTGTGCAGGGTTCCTGGTCAACTGTGAGCAAAGTGCACATGGCAGACACCTGTGAGACCCGTGAACGCTGGGAAACCTACCAAGGGAGAGAGAGGACAGTGGGCGCTGACTCTGGGAGATGAAAGAGGGGTAATATACCCTGGGGCAGGGGAAGTAGGTTCCTCAAGTAGGTATATTTGGCCCTAAGTTTGAAATTGGGGTGGAAGTTAATAGTCTGAGATGGGAAGAAGGAATGTTCCAGACTGGGAACTCATAGAGGTGGTGAGTACCCAAGACAAAGGGCTAGGGAGTGGTTGAGATTAGAAGTCAACCTGGGGTAGGCCTTGTACTCCATTATTCTAAGGAGTCTGGACTTTATTCTGCAGGTAATAGGAAGCTATTCTGTTATCTCTTATCCCCTTATTTATTCAATAGCTAGTCATTCATTCAACCCATGGTTGGGATCCAGTGGGGCAGCTTCACCTGCTGGAGGAGAGGCCTAAATGTGCAATATGGCCAGGGGGCCATAATTCCTCTTTCCTCCTGGACAGTTCTGATATGTACCTGTCATCCTGAGCTTCTCATATGGTTTACCATGTATCATGGATTTTTTTCATAGTTTTTAAAAGAAGTAACAGTCACTTTAAAATAACATAGGATGGGTTGGGTGGAGCTTCACCGTGCACTTCCACTGCTGCCATGGTCTTCTCTAAAGATGTATCATAGGCAGTGGCCAGAGTCTCTTCCACATGTAGTTACATGTGCAAGACAACCAGTGATAACCACTCTCCCTCTCTTGGCCCTTTCCTGACACAACTAGCGCCTTTCAAGGATGCACGCAGGGCACCCACTAAGCACACGGAACAGCGTGGACATTAGCCCCTGGGTGCGGCTACTTCTTCCAGGTCTGAGTGTTGGTGAGACAAGCTTTCAATGCTGCTGCTCCTGTCAGTCACGTGGGATATGAGTGCCATGGTTGGTGTCCTGCCTGGTGAGATGCATGAAGCCACCAGGCTACCACTTGGCTGGTTCAGTGGGAAACGTGGGAGGGTACACTGTACAGGCAATACATCCTGGGAGATAGGGGGTGTCTTCCTGTGGAGCATAGAGAATAGTCCGAATGCTCTTGCTAGAGAGAGTTTCTGAATTATTGCTTGTTATGTATCTACAGCTCTTTATTCTTTAGTAATCCTTTTTTATTTTGTAGTCAAACCCTTCAGAAGCAAACAGCTAAAAAGAAAGCTCATGTTTAAAGAAAAATTAAGTAGTGAATTTCCACTTCTCAAGAAAGTAGATGATGAACATACAACTTGCTTGGAAGATCTGGCACCATTTATATCCCCAGGAGGGTTCTAGTGGTCTTGTTAGTCAGTGGAAAACCCAGAAGATGCCCACCCGTGAGAAGGAATCGTCTTCATTTAAACTTTATCTTTTTCCCGACCCCAAACCCAACCCAGTAGCTCTTTACTCAATTGCCTGGTCCACCGTGTTGGCTGTAATTCCCTTCGAGTTCCTGTTACCCTGGGTTCTGCTGTGCTCACATCTTTCCCCTCTGAGTTTCCCCCTGGCAGACTTGAGTTTAGTCCCCCTCACAGTGCTGAGGCCTGGCCACAGCCTCCATCTCCTCTCTGGCACTTTCTTCTCCACACTTAGGAGCATTTGCAGAAGAGACAAAATGTGAAGCCCTGTCTCTTGGTCGTCTCATAGCCAAGTTTTTGGTCAAAACACCCATTTCTTTTCCCAACTCAAAAAGTATGAGTGGCAGGCTGGGCACCATCTTGCCAAGGTGAGAGGATCGTCTGAGGCCTGGAGTTTGAGACCAGCCTGGGTGACATCACCAAAAAAAGACTAATTTGTAGGCATCATAGTGAAATTTAAAAACAAATTTTTTTAAAGTTCTTTTAACTAGAAAAAACAAAGTACTGGTGACTGCTAGTGGCCTCAGCACAGCTGACCAGCCACAGATAAAGGGGACAGAAGGTAATGACAGTGGTGCTGTAGGGCCTACTTACACTTTTTTGGACCCAAGGAAATCACAGCATTTGCCCTGGCGATGCTGAATTTTCTCACTTTTGTGATAGCTCTGAATTGTCCATGTGCCCTCTAGAGTGAGGTGCCTTGAGACAAATTCGGATCATCAAGTGCACTCCCAGCAGCCTATGGTGAGGCAGAGCTGGTGCCTCCCTTGCTGTTCACACACCTGGGATTGTGTCGGCTGCTTTTCTGGCCACACCCTGCTGTTGACACACATAGAATTTATAGGCGCCCAAAGCAACAAAGACGTCTCCACAGTTGCCTGTCACAGAGGTGCTGAGTAAGGACAACTGGTAAATGTCACGATCCTTTTGTTAGTCAGGGCAATTAACAGGAAGAACTGAGCAGCTGTAATAAACAGCCCCCAGTCTCAGTGGCCTCACCTAACAAATGGTTATTTCTTGCTCACTTCACAGTCTGCTGCAGTTGCATGGCCCTTATGGACCTTCAGGCATCAACCCCTTCCCCTGTCTCCTAGGACCTCCTTGTTTCCTCCCCTGAATCCCCTTTAATCCCCTTTTTAGAGCAAAAAGCAAACTCCAAAATGATGCATGGGGTGTTTTATGGCTGGACTGCAGGAGGGTACTTCCCTTCCCTTGCATTCCTTGACCAGGTCCCAGTCACATGGCCCCGACCTAACTGCAAGGGAGGCTGGGAGATGTCGGCTGCCTGTGTGCCCTGAAGAGGAAGTGAGATTTGGGAGCATCTCCTCAGTCTCTCCCACTGTCAGATGAGGGAAAACACAGTGAAGTCAAGTGACCTGGGACCTGCTGGGTGGCCATAGACAAATCGTCATAACCTCTCTGTGCTGTTTCTTCCTCCCCAGAAGGATGTGACTGATGCTTCTCCTGTACTTATGAGTTTATATTATTATATAAATGTGCGCGGGAGTTGTAGCCTGCACCATTTTTTTAAACAAGATTATAAGGATCCCAATCATTTATTCAGTAGATATTTTGTGAGCACCTGTGATAGCCAAGCATTGGGATGGCTACTCTCTGTAGCTTACATTCTAGTGGTGAGATGGATGATAAATAATCTTTGAAGAAATGAAATGGCTATGTGATCAGTGGCTAAGGGGCTCAGGATAGGCCTCTCTGCCAAGGTGACATTTGAGCTGAGCCCTAACGGATGAGTTGGAGTCAGATGTGAATATCAGGGAGAGGGTGTGAAAATGAGCAGACCGTGCAAAGGCCCTGACCTGGAAATCAGCTGGAGGGTTCCTTGAATAGAAAAGTGACTGGCATGACGGCCAAACTGTTTATGAAGGGGAAAGAGGAGAGAGAAGGGCCATGTCATGTAGGGTCTTAACCTCTCTGTGCCTCAGTGTCCTCACTTATACACTATGAAACTGGGGCAATAATGATATCAATTTCGTAGGATTTCTGTAAGGGATTTAATGAATAAAGTATGAATAGTGCTTAGAAAAATCCCTGGCACCCGATGGAGACTACCAAAGTCTGTGCACTATAATTAAGGTGAGGATTTTATTCTAAACACAGTGGAAAAGTTTTGGGTGGTTGGTTTTCTACAGGAGCATGTTAACTTGATCTCCACTGGGGCCTTTGGGCTGGAATTGAGGTATATGGGGGTTTCCTCACTCCTTTCAGGTATTGGGGGGGGGTCAAGCTTTTTTTGTGAAATTTCAAACAACAAAAGAAAATGTTCAAAACATCACATTCTTTCTTTTTTTTTTTTGAGACAGAGCCTCAAGCTATCCCCCTGGGTAGAGTGCTATGGCATCACAGCTCATAGCAACCTCCAACTCCTGGGCTCAAGCGAGTCTTCTGCCTCCGCCTCCCAAGTAGCTGGGACCACAGGTGCCCGCCACAATGCCCGGCCATTTTTTGATTGCAGCCATCATTGTTTGGCGGGCCCGGGCTGGGGATTTGAACCCGCCACCTTAGGTGTACGTGGCTGGAGCCTTAGCCGATTGAGCCACAGGCGCCGAGCCACATCACATTATTTCTAATAATCTAAATGTTCTCATGTATAAGATTTCCCTTTTAAAAAAGTGGCATTGAAATACAGAATATAGGTAAATAAGATCTTGTAAGCTTTTAATTTATCCCCTGTCAAAAGATAGTTAAATATTTGTACATCATTTGTGTGTAGATGTTTCTGGATGTTTTGGGGGTAACGTGAGAGGTGATGTGCTGAGTGGCCGTGGCTTTGAGCTTTACATAGATCAATTGTGGTCTGTAGTTTAGAACAGACTTTTCCAAAACTCTATCTGTGGAAGAAGGAAATCTTAAAAGATTAAAATGATGGCTTTTTAAAATATCAGACATGTTACAAAAACTCAAAGTAGTAAACGACGCGTTGGGGGAGAAAAGCTGCAGACAGAAAGAGCATCACCATTTCTACAGAAATGTCCTCCTCCACACAAAAGAAGCTGGCCTTGGATTTGCATTTTGCTCATAGCATCCTGAAAATGCAAACCATCAGCTTCAAATGCAGCTCCTCTGTTTGCTGGCAGGAACCCCAGCATGGAGAGACTTGGCACGTTTGCCTGTGACAGTGAGAACATCCCAGGGGCTGTGGGGTGAGCTGAGGTCAGTCTTGCAGTGCTAGGCTTTGGCCCAGACAAGACTTGGCTGTTGATAGGAAAAAAACACAAACATGGAATTGTTTATCTACAGGCAGACAATGAATCCCCTGGTCAATAAGATCTCACAAAATAGTAGCTTTATCTAATTGCCTCCAAAACAGCATCTTAATTGAGTTTCTGCATTAAGTGTTAGCATTTATAGGAGATTTGAAATATCAAGTTCCAAAAAGATCTGTATCTTCTTTTTGTAAAAATGACTTAGAAGGGTGAGTGACCTTTTGGAGATCTGCTGCCAGGCGTGCTAGGAAATTTTAGAATGAAGGAGGTAGAGCCCCCAGTAGCTTCCTTGTCTGTGATGTGTGCAGAGAAGCTGGTGTTTCCTTGAGTACCTAATGGATTCATTCATTTAATGAGTAGTCTTGATGGTGAGACTCTTCTTCCAGCCATACACTGCCAGAGGCTGGGGTGCAACAGTGGACAAGGCAGGAGGGATCCTTGCCCCCTAGAGCTCCATCTGGGTGAGCAATATAAGTAAATGGGCTGATCCATCCCACCCCCCACCCCCGCAGACCCACAGACACTGTTAATTGGACAGTGCCTCCAGCAGGAAGTGACCTTGAAACAGAACTTAAGCACGAGTGAGGAGAGAAGGGCGGAAGTGAAGAAGTGTTCTGGGAAGAAAGAATACTTTATGAAAGCCTGTGTATTTTATTTTTACTTTTCCCTCTTCTCTTCTTCAGGCATAAAATCCAAGGATGCCCAGGTTGTAGAGTAATGTGTATAAGCATTATCTCGTTTTTAGTTATTTTTAAAACAGACACAATAAGATGATTATGTATTTTGCATGGGTACATGTACATATATTGAACGAGATGACAGGAAACCCACCAGTGGTTGCTTCTGAGAAAGGAGTGGGGAAGGGCTTGGGGTGGGGACAAAGGAAACCTGTTTTTTGTTTGTTTGTTTGTTTTTGTTTTTGTTTTTTTGAGACAGAGTCTCACTATGTTGCCCTGAGTAGAGTGCTCTGGGATCAGCAACCTCAAAGTCTTGGGCTTGAACACTCTTCTCGCCTCAGCCCAGCTAGGACAACAGGCGCCCATCACTAACACATGGCTCGTTTTCCTGTTTTTAGTAGAGATGGGGTCTCACTCTGCTCAGGCTGGTCTTGAACTTCTGAGCTCAAGTAATCCACCCTCCTTGGCCTCCCAGAGTGCTGGGATTACAGGCGTGAGCCACCACATCTGGCCAGGAAACCTCATTTTTATCTGAAATGTTTCATTTATTTCATTAAAGGAGACTTTAAAAATTGTTTGACAAAATATTAAGAAAAGTCATTTCTAGATGCTTGGTATCTAGGAGTTTCTTATATTCTTCCATGAATATTTCTGTATTTTTTAAATGTCCTTAACAAAGAAAAATCAAGGTTACAGACTGTAGATTGTTCAAGTAGAAGGGTCATCTTCAGAGAATATGCTCCCCAAAGTCCTTTAGAATGACAGCTGGGAGCTCTTAACAAAGTTTCCATCACAGGGCATCAGGCAATCTTGGTCACTCAGATAAAAACACAGAACAGATGTGTTATACTGAGAAGGCTTACAGCAGTATGCATCTTATTTGCAACAGAATTTCCCTTTGTGCAGGATGACATTTGTCTCTGGTTACTGGAGACTCTCACTGGTACAGATCACCTCCACATCCTTCTTTTCAAAGAATCTTTTACCAGGGTTGTTGGGATCAACATGTGTTCAAAATTGCAATGATGTAACCTGGTTTCCATGACTGAACATATCTGTGTCTCATTCTTGGAGAAACGCCAGCTTTTCACTGCAGTGGGAGGAGGCAAATAACTTTGGGGAACAAATGATTTATTCCACTGAGAATGAGCTTCCAGGGGCGGCACCTGTGGCTCAAAGGAGTAGGGCGCCGGCCCCATATGCCGGAGGTGGCGGGTTCAAACCCAGCCCTTGCCAAAAAAAAAAAAAAAAAAAGAATGAGCTTCCAAGGCCCATCGTTCATTTCAGCACCTGACTGTGGGAAAGAGTCAACAGAACATTCTTAGTGTCAAGAAGCGAGAACTCACCCAGGAAACAAGAGTAGACCACCCTCTACCCTTCTTGTTGCAGTCATCTACAGACCCTGGGATAGTCTTCCTCATTTTAGCTCCTGGCTCACTGTCATTGTCCTCAACATGCCTCCTTGTCATAAGGAGCTACAATAGCCATGTGGATGATTCTTTCAGATCTTTAATCTCCTCTCCTCCAATGAACTCATCTTTCCTCGGCTTCCCATTGGCACTGTTATTTGAGTCTTGCCTCTACCACAGACTAGGTTGTTACTGTCCTTACCCCACCAGGTCCTGATCCTTCCCTAGTTTGGATTCCATGGTGCTTTGTTATGGTCACTCCCTTGCCTGTATCTTTCACTCTCTTGCCCTTCTCTCCAGCTACAGCCCTTACGTAGCAAACCCCACCCTGCCCGCCACTGCTTAAATTCAGGTTTCCAGCTGTCCTGAACCTCTGCCCAAGGAGCTGAATGTGGCCAGGAGAAAACCACAAACAAACAAAAGCAGATACTACCAGAGAGGTCTTAGATTTAATTCGTTTCTTTCAAGTGGGCCCTCAGCACTCTGGTAGTCCTGCTTTCTTTAATCCATTTACCCACTTTCTCCCCTGTTCTCAGACTCCCAATAGCTCCTCTCCCTTCCACACTTGCTGCTGATGACCTTGTTTCCTATTTCATCAAGAAAAGAAAAACAATCAGAAAGAAATTCCATATGCTCAGACTACTTCATCAACTAACCTACCTGCATCTGCCTTCCCCCCACCCACCACCCACCCCCCATCCCCACTGGGCTGAACCAGAGGAGTCCTCATTTCTACTAAGGCCAACTCCTCTGTCTATGCCTTAAATCAGATACACCTTGGCCTGCCCGAGGACATCTCTCCAGTGATTCTCCTTCTCTCTTCCATCATCAGTTTCCCCCCTCTGCAGAATCATTCCCATTAGCTTGCAAACATGCCTTGGTACAGCCTGTTGTAATCCCCCTGCCTTGACCCTCATCCCCTTCCAGATAGCCCCTTATTACTCTGTTTATCATTACAGAAAAATTCCTTGAAAGGCTTGTCTATATTCATTATCCATAATTCCTCTCAGCTCATTTTCTCCTGATCCTTCTCTTACCAGGTTTTTTTTGCAGTTTCTGGTTGAGGCTGGATTTGAACCTGCCACCTCTGGCATATGGGGCCAGCGCCCCACTCCTTTGAGCCACAGGTGCTGCCTCTTACCAGGTTTTGTCTCTGCTGCACCACCAAAACAGCTTTGTCAGAGTTACCAGCATCCTCTGGTTGCTGAACTTGTGTGTTAAGTCCAATGGTCTTTCTTAGTCTTCGTATTTCTCCACTCAGCAGCAGCACATAACTCAGCTGACCCTTCCTTCCTCTCTAACACACTCTTCTCACTTGGCTTCTGGACACCACACACTTTTGGTTGCCTCCTACTGACTGACTCAATCTCACAGACCTGATGACATTGGAATGTTCCAGGCCTCTATCCTAGACCTCTTTCCTCTTTTATCTATATTCACTCTGTGGGTGATTTCACCAAGTTTCATAGCTTTGACTTGCTCTTTATACATAAATTTGGGTCGTTTATACACATAGTCATTATTCATGCTAAGTTGAAACAAATCAATCTAGTTTGAAATTGTTTTCATGACTAGAGATTTTTCGCTGATTCATTGCTTGTATTTAAGATTGCAGATGTGACATCATAGTTTCTAACCATGGGAAAAATACAAATACAAGTTGCATTCAATAGAAAACAACAACAACAACAAAATCAGGGAAGTTCTACAACAGAGATTTCAGGGATAGTGTTTAAAAATTAAATTGCTTTTTGTCCTACCAGCTTCTTAGGCTGTGGCTTTGGAGCTTCTGATATTCACACTACTTCAGATAAGCTTCTGCCAGTTAGAAGGCAACCATGGCAAAGCCAAAATATCCCCCTTTATGGGACTACCCCATTACAGTTTTTGCCATGGTATGTGTGTATGTGTTCGACTTTATGACCAAACGACTTGAATGAAAAAGTTAACAGGTGGTATGAACTGGGAAAGAGATGAGGTTTTTGAAGCCTGAGCATCCTACCAGATGCTTCTGTAGCTATTTTCTCCCTATCTAGTCAGAGAACAAGACAGGAAGCATCGTAAGAATTTTATCAGGGGAAATTATGGTGAAGAAAATACCTGACTTCAAATTATACCACAAGACTACAGTAACCAAAACAGCATGGTACTGGTATAAAGGTAGACACGTAGACTAATGTAACGGGGAATCTAGAAATGAAGTCATATAGCTATGACCAAGTCATATAGCGATTACTTTTTTCATCATTGTGTTTCGAGGCTGCCTGATATGTAGTCTTCACCTGGAAAACAAACAGAAAGCTCTATCAGTATAGATAGTTGATCCAGATTTTTCAGAACCCAAATTGGATTATCTGTAAATTAACCATACAATTGCCATATAAACCCTTCATTTTAATTTCAGAGAAGTATTCTGTGTACAGGTATTGAGGTTATTCTATTATTATTCATAAGCAGTGTTATTTTAGAATGTTTCTTTGCCAAGTAATATCTATGGGTGTCGTAGTGTTTTAAAATACACAAATATGGATCAGGTCCAGTTGGGACTGGCATTCTTTGTAAGCAGTGACTTATCAATTGATAAGACTGATTTCATATTTCGCTGAGATAAGTTCTTAAGAAATAAGATTTTGTACACTAGAGAACTATGGAATTTGTCAAAAAACAGAATAAATTCTTATATTTTCCTTAGCTTAGTTCAGAACTGAGAGATGAAAAAGCAGCTTCTTGGATATTATACTTTTATCTGCTCACTTTAGCAATGGCTAGAGATGAAGGCCAGATGTTGTTTTCATGGCACAGTTTTTTTTTTTTTTTATGGCACAGTTTTCTAACTGATTCTTTTCTCGGCAGGTTCCAGAAGGAAAAGTGGTCGTTCTTAATTTCCGATTCATTGACCTGGAGAGTGACAACTTGTGCCGCTATGACTTTGTGGACGTGTACAATGGCCACACCAATGGCCAGCGCATTGGGCGCTTCTGTGGCACATTCCGGCCTGGAGCCCTTGTGTCCAGTGGCAACAAGATGATGGTGCAGATGATTTCTGATGCCAACACAGCTGGGAATGGCTTCATGGCCATGTTCTCCGCTGCTGAACCAAACGAAAGAGGTATCATTTCCATATAATGGCAATAGCAACAGTAATGCCAGCTCACAGTTATTGAACACCTACTGTGTGTCAGGTACTATCTTGACACCTCATGTATTTACTCCCTTAATCTAAAGCTTAATAGCAGTTCTTCTCAGAGAGCTAGTGAATGCCATCAAACCATCAAGAGACCATTAAAAAGTCAGTCTCTTTATTTAAGTCCATATACATTCTTATAAAAATTCAAATATGGAAATTCACAAACCAAAAATGTGGAGCTTGCAGACATAAATCCACATACAGATATGCAAATACATCCCTGAACCCCTCTGTAGTCTCCTCACCAGAAACAGCCATGGCCAGTGGTTTCCCTACCTTTTTAGGTGTGCTTAATTATATTTATTTGCTTTTACAAAAGCTTTTAAAAATATAAGTAGAATTATACATTCTTGTTACTTTATAACTTAAAATATGTCTTGGGATATTTTCTTTCTTTCTTTTTTTTTTTTTTTTTTTTTGTGACAGAGCCTCAAGCTGTACCCCCTGGGTAGACTGCTGTGGCATCACAGCTCACAGCAACCTCCAACTCCTGGGCTTAAGCAAGTCTCCTGCCTCAGCCTCCCAGGTAGCTGGGACCACAGGCGCCCACCACAACACCTGGCTATTTTTCAGTTGCAGCTGTCATTGTTGTTTGGCGGGCCTGGATTAGATTTGAACCCACCACCTTAGGTGTATGTGGCTGGCGCCTTAGCCACTTGAGCCACAGGCACCGAGCCTGTCTTGGTATATTTTTGTGTCAGTACTTGTGAGCCCCCAAGGGGTTCTACCTTTGGACCTCTACCCTTGAAAAGTAAGTATAGTGTTGGGGTGGCACCTGTGGCTCAGTGGGTAGGGCATGGGCCCCATATACTGAGGGTGGTGAGTTTGAACCTGGCCCTAACCAAACTGCAACAAAAAATAGCCAGGCGTTGTGGTGGGCACCTGTAGTCCCAGCTACTTGGGAGGCTGAGGCAAGAGAATCGCCTAAGCCCAGGAGTTGGAGGTTGCTATGAGCTGTGACGCCCCCGGTGATAAAGTGAGACTCTGTCTCTAAAAAATAAATAAATAAAAAGGTTAGTATAGAGGACAATCTTTGCAAGTTTGCAGTCTTTTACCTGAAGGCACTCCCTAATCTGCTCATGGCTTAGACTATAGTGCAACATAGATTCATTGCAATTCCCACCAAAATTTGATGTTATTTCCCTAGAAAAAGAAATCTTAAACTTCATGTGGAACCAAAAAGACCCTCCAATAGCCAAAGCAATCCTAGGTTAAAAAAAAAAAAATCTAGAGGCATCACATTACCTGACTTCAAACTATACCACAAGACTGCAGTAATCAAAACATCATGGTACTGCTATAAAGGTAGACACACAGACTAATGAAACAGTTAAGAGAATCCAGAAATAAGATCATATAGACAATAAGATCATATGACAAAACTGACAAATACATATACTGCAGACAGGATGCTCTACTCAATGAATGGTGCTGGGGAAATTTGACAGCCACATGTGGAGGAATAAAAGTGGATCCCTGACTTTCACTGTATACAAAAATTAACTCAAGATGGGTTAAAGACTTAAATGTAAGACCTGACACTATAAAAACTCTAGAAGAAAATATAGGAAAAACTCTTCTTTATATTGGCCTAAGCAAAGAGTTTATGGGTAAGACCCCAGCAACCAATATAGCAACAAAAACAATAAATGTTATTAATTATCTGACAAAAGATAATTATCTATAATCTACAAAGAATTCAAACAAATCAGTGAGACAAACCAAATAGCCCCATTAAAAAATGGGCAAAAGACATGAACAAACTTTTCTTAAAAGAAGATGGACAACTGGCTCAAAAAAACATACGGAAAATGCTCAACATCACTGTCAGGGAAATGCAAATTAAAACCATGATGAGACCCCATCTTTCCCTTGTCAGAATTGCCATTACTAAAAAGTCAAAAAGCAATAGATGTTGATGCAGGTGCAGTGAAAGGGAATGTTTACACACTGGGGATGGGAAGATCCCCTTGTACAACTACTATGGAGATTCCTCAGAGAACTAAAAGTAGACTTACCAGTTGATCCAGCAGCCCCACTGCTCGATATCTGCCCAAAGGAAAAGAAGTCATTTTAATAAAAGGCACCTGCACATGAATGTCTATCGCAGCACAATTCACAGTTGTAAAAATATCAAACCAACCTAAGTGTCCATCAACTGATGATTGGATAAGGAAAATGTGGCACGTCTATACACAGAGAGTGCCAAAAATACGTACACACGTTAAGAAAGGGGAAAAAAAACTATTAAAATTATGATACTCACGTCACGTTTGGCTTCTGCAGTTACAAGAGATATAGATATGGGATGCAATATATAGGGTAACACATGTTATTGGTTTATATCGAGTATTACAATTTTAGTACAGCTTTTACCTTTCTTAAAATATGTGTACTTTTTGGGCACCCTTTGTGTATGTATGTATACACATACCCTCACACGTATATACCGTGGTGTACTACTCAGCCTTAAAAAGGAGTGAAATAATGTCTTTTGCAGAAACTTTGACGGACCTGGAGACCAATATCCTAAGTGAAGAATCTCAGAAATGGAAAAACAGACACCACATGTTCCTACTTATCAATGGGGGCTCAAGGAAGGAAATATAGCATCATGAAGAGCAGGCAGGGACATTGGACCCTAAGAAGGGAGGAGGGTGGCAGAGGGAAGAGGAATACAAATCTACCCATTGGGTACAGCGTGCGCTAATCTGGTGACAGGTACTGAGCGCCCTGACTTTAGCATGATGCAGTTCACCCACATAGCAAAAATCACATGTACCCCCTAAATTTTTTGAAATTTGAAAAAAAAAAAAAACAAGAAAGAAAAAAAAGAAGAGTCCCTGGCTCTAACTCTGCGTCGTCATCTTCCCTCTCTTGTGTTGACATGGTATATGAAGTAACATAGAGATGGTTCATTTTGTGTGTGTCTGTGGGTGTGTAGCAGATTATCTATGTAACCATTTTTTAAAGGGAAAATTTGTTCCTGCCTTTGCCATTATTTACTGTACCGTTACAGAATGTTCCACATTTCTTATGTTCCATGTGGTTGTATTGCTGTGACCTATATCAGGATGTAAACTTGTGGGCTTTTTCCCCATATTTAATATCTTCAGGGGATCAGTACTGTGGAGGACGCCTTGAAAGACCTTCTGGCTCCTTTAAAACTCCCAACTGGCCAGACCGGGATTACCCTGCAGGAGTCACTTGTGTGTGGCACATTATAGCCCCAAAGAATCAGGTGAGGTTCCCTGCAAAGAGCAGATGCGTGTGTGTGTGTGTGTGTGTGTGTGTGTGTGTGTGTGTGTGACTTTCCCAGACGTGTGAGGGGCCAGCTCTCTGGAGCCTCGGATTGTGGAGCTTATTTGAGAGCTATGGATACAGTGACAGGAAGGCCTCTGGACACAGGTATTTCCTCACATGAAGACCTGGATTAAATTTGCAATTCATACTATTTGACTTGCAAAGTCATAGATTTAATTTCCTACTATAGAATTATAATTTTCAAAAAGGTTTCTAAAAATATAAATGATAAGCAAATCCCACGTAAGATGGTTTAACCCAGTAGCAGATGTTATAAGGGGCATGACTAACTGTGGGAGGATAGGAATTCCCAGGTATGTATACATTTCAGGTTCCATTTGTTCCTTCAGCAAACCCTTTGTGTCCTGATAAGAGTCATCTTAGTCACCAAATCAAAAAGCTTATGTGGGTCACTTAAACAAAGCCAGTGAGCGAAAGCCAGCCACATCATCTCTTTAAAAAAACAATACGTCTAATGTAAATGCTGATCTGCGTTAAGGTGTTTTTGGTTGTGGTTTAAAATAACTAGTTGGGTATAGTGGCAGGTGCCTATAGTTCCCCAGCTACTCAGGAGGCTGAGCCAAGAGGATTGTTCAAGCTCAAAAGTTTGAGGTTGCTGTGAGCTATGATGTGATAGTACTCTACGCAGGGTGACTGAGTGAGACTCTGTGTCCAAAAAATTAATTAAAAAATATTCAAGTTCCCCCACAGAAAAGCTTTATTCTTTACTCTAAAATAATCAACAGAGGTCAAGTTTTCTAGTATATTAGTTTGTGATTACATATATGAAGGAAAGTGGTTTCCTTTCTGGGAACCACTTTCAGATATTAATTGCAGGATAGAACTTGGCATAGACTAGATACAACCCACTTTGTGGACATTTTCGAATAACCTTTTAAAAATTTATTATTATTACAAACACTGTATACTTTAATCCAGACAGTATGAGGTAAGCATTATGATACTGTTTTTTCTTTAAAAAACTTTTCTAAATTGATCTTGCATACAGCTTACACAAATACTATTTGCCATACATTTACTGTATTTTTTAACAGAAAATTATTTAAGCCAATATATTAAGCAAGTTAGTGATTTTAACACAGACACACATATACACATATGCCCATATATGTACACTGTTTGATCATAATTCCAAAACTCAATTTTTAAAAAGAAAAATATGGTCATCTATTTAATAATGGAAGATTCTTTAAATCTGTAGATTTTGTACTTTAAAATAACATTTAAAATTACATTTCTGAAACATTAAAAGCATCACTTAGGTCTTGAAAAACTATATTGGTCATTGTCTCTTTATAACACTTGTAAATATATTTGACTAAAACCAATTTAATTGAAGATTACAATTTAGCATCTCTTTTCCATTGTTCTTCCTTTTGATTATTTATATTTTAAGTTGAGTTTTATTTTTTTAATGTGATCTTTAGCCTTAGCCAACTGAGCTTTTAATCATAGTAGTATTTAAAATTGCTGGCAGCTCTCCCCTGAGGAGAAAATATAATGGGAGAATTAAGTCCTAAATAGTTTCTATGCAAGTCTATGGGAATTTTCTTTTATTAAAGAATTGCCTCCACATTTTATCACAACTTTTCCCTTTTCCTCATATTTATTATCTTAGTTTTTTAATCTTTTCTCCAAAAAGTTTTTATGTGACTAATTTCTAGGTAGAAAAAGTTCAGTCAATTTATTAATAACCTGGAAAGCATTTTGTTAGTAACTAGTGAGAGGTAACTGGACAGAAAGAGGAAGGAGTTTGATATAGTTTATAGTATAAAAAAGCCATTATTCACCCATCACCGGTGCTGACTTTTTTAAAGGCAAGTAAATAGGTAGATGTGTGGCAATTATGTTCAAAGCCAAAGTTTGCCTTTGTGTTCATCTGAGATGTTGCTTTTATCATCTTTACCCAAATGACTGTGTATGAGTTAGCTAATAGAAATTAATACCTATTGTCTAACAGGATTTAATATCCATTATCTTCCCTGAAGCAGCAGGGAGGGTTCCTACCCACTTGCTCCCCAGCAAGAGTGACTACCAGCTGTCCTGGGCATTAATTAAAGCCCAGTGTGCTCTCCTTTGATTCACACATTGGAGGTGCTCTTACAAAATCTACTTGTAAGGGGAATGCTCAGCCGCCTATTAAATAAAAAATGTCTATTCACTTGAATAATTTAGGACAGTATTACTGGTGCTATTGCAAAAAAAAAAACTTAACAAATACCTAAGAGTGCTAACACTGACTTTGTATATCTATGCAACCTCTTCAAAAATCAACCACATCCCAAGGAGGCTTTAAAGCACTTCAAGAAGGCATTATAGTCTCCAATTCAGGGAGTCTTCCAACCTCCCCGAATCTCTCGTCCTAAAAATTTGACTCTCTTGCATGTAACTGGAATGTCAGTCTCTCTCCCTCGAAAGGGTAACAACTCTATCCACTCATCTCACCCCCATATGGGCACACCACAGTCCAATACACACTAATCTAGGGGCATCTGAGACAATAGTTTTAAAAACATTCTTAACGAATGTGTAATATTTATATATGTGTAATATGTATATAAAATTAATAAGAATGTTTTTATTAAGAATGTTTTATATTCTAATCTTCCCTTTTCTTTAGCACAGAATGAAGATTTTATTCATGTTAATAAATATTTTTCTATGATATCCTATTTAATGTTACCTGTGTGTTCATTGTATGGAAGTTCCATCAAATAATCTGCTCTTGCTGGACGTTTAGGTGTCTGATTTTTCTTTGTTTTAATTTAATTTATTTATGTTTAATTTTTTATTTGTATATATTCAGGAGTACAAGTTCACTTTTGTTACCTTGGTATATACTGCACTGTGGTGAAGTCAAGGCCTTTAGTGCAACCATCACAGGAACAATGCATATTGTAAACTCTTCTACCTCTCCTAGTCTCCGTTGTCTAACGGTCCACACTTTGCTTCCATGTGTAAGCATAATTTAGCTCACACTTGTAACTGAGGGCATGCAGCATTTATCTTTCTGCATTTGAGTTATTTCATTAAGAGAATGGCCTCCATTTCCATCTATGTTGCTACAAAAGACAGGATTTTGTTCTTTTTTGTGGCTGAACAGATTCCATTGTGTGTGTGTGTACAAATTGTCTTTAGGCAATCATCCATGATGTATATTTAGGTTGATTGAATATCTTTGTTATTGCAAATTGTGCTGTGATAAAAATAGAAGTACGGGTATCTTTTTTTAATATATTGATTTCTTTTCCTCTGGGTAGATACCTAGTAGTGGGCTTTCCCATCAAAGGGTGGTTCTGGTTTGATATCTTTGAGAAATCTCCATACTGTTTTCCAGAAAGGTTGTACTAATTTAGATCCCTCTAACAGTAAGAGTTCTCTTTTCTCCTCATCCACACCAACATCTTTTTTTTTTGTCTTTTCATTAATAGCCATTCTGACTAGTAAAGATGATAATGCTGTTGTGGATTTATTTGCATTTATGTGATGATTAGTAATTTTTGAGCATTTTATATGCCTTTTGGCTATTTGTTATTTTCTTTTGAAAACTGTCTATTCATATCCTTTGTCCACTTTTTTTTTTTTAAGAGAGAGTCTCATGCTGTTGCCCTCGGTAGAGTGCTGTAACGTCACAGCTCACAGCAACTTCAAATTCCCTCAAACTCTTGTGCTTAAGCAATTCTCTTGCCTCAGCCTCCTAAGTAGCTGGGACTATAGGCACCCACCATCCTTTGTCCACTTTTAAATGGGAATATTGGGAGGGGGGTTATTGAGTTGTTTGAGTTCTTTATAAATTCTGGGTGTTAGTTTCTGTCAGATGCATAGTAATTTTCCCTAGGTTTCTTCTACTATTTTTATATTTTCAGGTCTTGCATTAAAGTTTTAATCTGTCTTCAGTTGATTTTTATATATGGTGAGTGTAGGGCTCTAGTTTCATCTTTCTACATGTGACTATCCAATTTTCTCAGCAGTTTATTAAAAAGAATGTCCTTTCCCCAGTGTATGTTCTTGTTGGTGTTGTCAAAGATCAGTTCACTATAAATATGTGGCTTTATTTCTTGGTTCTTTTTCCTGTTCAACTAATCTATTTTTATACCAGTACTGTGCTGCTTTGGTTACTACAGCCTTGTTGTATAGTTTAAAGTCCAGCAAATTAGTTAGCTGGAGTGATGCCTCCAGCTTTGTTCTTTTTGCTTAAGATTGCTTTGTCTATTCAGGCTCTTTTATGGTTCCACATGAAGTTTTAGGATAGTTTTTCCTATTTCTTTGGAAAATGATGTTGGTTTTTTGATAGAGATCAGATTGAATCTATAGATTGCTATGAGCATTTAAATGATATTCTTTCAATGCATGAGCATGGATGTTTATCCTTTTTTGTGCTTGTTATCTCTAATTTATTTCATCAGTGTTTTATAGTTTTCCTTGTGTAGATTCTTTCACTTCCTTAGTTAATTATATTCCTTCAAAAATTGCTATCATTTTTTTTGTAGCTATTATAAATGGGACTGCCCTCTTGATTTAGTTCTTGGATAGAACGTTATTGGTGTATAGAAAAGCTACAGATTTTGTATGCTGAAACTCTGCTGCACTCATGTATCAAATCTAAAAGTATATTGGTGGAATCCTTAGAGTTTTCTAGTTATGGACCATATTATCAGTAATCAAGGACAATTTGACTTCCTGTTTTGTAATTTGGAGTCCTTTAATTTTTTGGTTTTACCAGCTTGCTTTGACAAAGATGTTCAGTACTATGTCTAATAAGAGTGGTAAACTTGGGCATCTTTGTCTTATTCCAATTCTTAGGGGGAATTCTTTCACTTTTTCCCCATTAAGTAATCTCCTAGTTGTGGGGCCATCATATATGGTTTTCATTATTTTGAGATATGTTCCTTTTATGCCTGGTTTGTTGAGAGTTATTACCATGAAGATATGCTGAATTTTATTTTATTTATTTATTTTGAGACAAAGCTTCAAGCTGTCCCCCTGGATAGAGGTTGTGGCATCACAGCTCACAGCAACCTCCAACTCTTGGGCTCAAGCGAGTCTCCTGCCTCAGCTTCCCAAGTAGCTGGGACCACAGGCGCCCACCACAACACCTGGCTACTTTTTGGTTGCAGCCATCATTGTTGTTTGGCAGGCCCAGGCTGGATTCGAACCCACCACCTTAGGTGTATGTGGCTGGTGCCTTAACCACTTGAGCCACAGGCACTGAGCCAATAGGCTGAATTTTATCAAATACTTTTTCTACATCTCTTAAGATGATGATATGGGTTTTCTTTTTTTTAATGTTATAGATGAGGTATTGCTCTGTCATGAAGGCTATGACTTCATGTGCTATGACCATAGCTCACTACAGCCTTGAACTCTTGGGCTCAAGCAGTCCTCTACCTCAGCCTCCTGAGTAGTTGGGACTACAGCCATGTAACACCATGCTGGGCTAATTCCTTTATAGAGAATAAGTCTTGCTTTGTTATCTAGGCTGGTCTCAAACTCCTGGTTTCAACTGATCCTCCTGCTGTGTCCTCCTAGAGTGTTGGGATTATAGGCATGAGTCATTGTGCCCAGCAATTTTTTGTCCTTAATTCAGTTTATGTGATGATGTATCACATTTATTGATTTGTGTGTACTGAACCATCCTTCCATTCCTGGTATAAAGAAGTCCACCTGATCATGGTGTAGTATCTTTCTAAAGCCCCCTCTCCCATTCCAGAACACACCCAACTATCCAATTATAGTCCTTTTTCTCTGTATTTCTCTCTCTTTTTCCTCTCTTTCCCCCAACTTTATTGAGGTATAGTTAATGTGTTAGTGCATTTTGTATTGCTATCAAGAAAATATGTTTGACTCGGTAATGTATAAAGACTTATACATTGTATAAAGGGTTATTTGGCTCACAGTTCTGCAGACTGTATAAGAAGAATGGTGCCAGCATGTGCTTCTGGTGAGGGGAGGAGTTTCCAATCAAGACAGAAAGGGAAAAGGGAGCAGGTGTGTCATATGGCAAGGCAGGACTGAGAGAAAGGAAGAAGCTTCAGGCTCTTTTAAACAACTAGCTCTCACATGAACCAATAAAGTGAGAATTCACTCATTACCACAGAGAGGATACCAAGTCTTTATTGTTATTATTATTATTTTTTGAGACAGAATCTCACTTTGTTACCCTCAGTAGAGTGCTATGGCATCATAATTAATAGCAACCTCAAACTCTTGGGCTCAAATGATTCTCTTGCCTCAGCCTCCTGTCTGGAACTACAGGTGGCTGCCACAATGCCTGGCTATTTTTTTTTTTTTTTTTTTTTTTTGAGACGAGGCCTGGCTCTGGCTCAGGATGGTTTCAAATTCATTAGCTCAGGTAATCCACCCACTTTGGCCTCTCAGAGTGTTGGGATTACAGGCGTGAGCCATTGCGCCTGGTCCACCAAGTCGTTCTAAAAGTGTCAGCCCTGATGACTCCAACACCTCCCACTAGGCCCCACTTCCAATATTGGAGATCAGATTTCAACATGAGATTTAGAAGGGCCACCCAAACCATATCGGTTCACAAAAACTATATATATTTACAGTGTACAATTTGGTGTTTTGATATACACTTATATTTTGAAATTATTACCACAATCAAGGTAATTGACATATCACCTCATATATTCTTATATACTACATGTGTTTGTGTGATGAGAACACTTAAGATTATACATTTAGCAATTATCAAGTTGTTTATACATTATTAACTATAGCTACCATGCTGTAAAATAGATCTCCAGAACCAATGACAGTTTAATGTAGATTCCTAGAGTTACATAGTGGTCCCATACTTTTGTAGGTCTAAGTTAAGATCCTAACTAGGGTTGATCTGAGCTCCTAAATTTAAGATCCTAACTAGAGTTAATCTGAGTTTGAGAGGATCTTTTGGAATGATTACAAATGAAAGCAAAAGAACCACAATTTTGTTAATTAAATAATTAATATGCAACAAGAAAAAAATAATTTAAACAGAAAAAACATATTTTCACAAAGGAAAATTATGATGTCCTATAAATCTGAGGAAAGGAAGAATTCCATGAGAGGTTATTCCACTATACCATTTTGACACTTCTAATGTTTTTGCTTTCTCTAAAGCTTATAGAACTAAAGTTTGAAAAGTTTGATGTTGAGCGAGATAACTACTGCCGATATGATTATGTGGCTGTGTTTAACGGCGGAGAAGTCAACGATGCTAAAAGAATTGGAAAGTATTGTGGTGACAGTCCACCTGCGTAAGTAGCACTATTTATGTCATTAACATTTTAGAGTTTAATGGCTCTAAATGTGTTTCTCGTTATGTCTTCCAGTTACATTTATTTTCTGGAAGATTTTATGTTGCTGTTTTGCTAACAAAATGTTGGGTTCCATAAAAGTAGAATGCCCATACAGCACCACTAATAAAAAACACCCAACCTAGAAACTAAGGCAACATTACCAAGAGTGTAAAGAGAGGGTGGCACCTGTGACTCAAGGAATAGAGTGCCGGCCCCATATACTGGGTGTGGCGGATCCAAGCCCAGCCCCAGCCACAACTGCAAAAAAAAAAAAAAAAAAAGAGTGTAAAGAGACCTGGACAGCCAAATGGATAGGAAGCAGAGTTGGTGATGCCCCAGGGCTAGAGGCTGAGCCAAATGTGGACACTTTACTGCCTGGCAAGGGTGAGATCAGCATCAGAGTAGAGTGGAAAAATTCTGATAAAACCCAGGGGGCTGATAGTGAGGATTCAGTCACTGGAGAATATACTAGAGGTGGCTTCTCTGGGGGTGAATCCTCTGGAGATAATAATGAAAATTGGCTGTTTTGCCTTAGCTTTTGATGAAGGGGAGGATAGTCTCTGATGAGAATTTCTAACCCAAAACAAACCCACATATGATTTGGGGGTTAGAATTTACACTACTTGACTGTCCAAAAAAAAGAGAGATCGAGAATTTTATTTAAAGTCTCCAAGCTGATGGTGCCCAGAGGAGCTGACAGATGAAAAACCACATCTTCACTGGAAGATTGCATCTTAATTTAAGCTTTAAGAATCTCTATAAAGTTTCAAAGAACATAAGCTCCCAATCAAAAAGGTAGAGCCAAGATAAACAGAGTCAGTAGAAACAAACAGTAAAATAGACCCACAGAGGTTATATATATTAAAATTGTGAGATACAGAATATAAAATAAGTATGCTTAAACAAATTCATTCAAAATATACTGAGCCTACAAAGGGCAGGCTATTGAAAGTATGACTAAGAAACAAGAGACTTTCAGAAATGATCAAACAGATTTAACAAGGAACGACATAGAATTCTCAGTATAATAATTAAAAAAAGAAACTTAATACAAGGATTAAATAGCTGATAAGACAGTTGCAGAAAGAATTAGGGAATTTTTCTACTCTTAAATTAATTTTTAAATAGAATTATGCAAACAAGATTTTTTAGCCATGTTTAATAGTAATGGTAAAAATTTAACAATAATAGCAAAAACTTGGATGAAACTACCATCTCAATTAATATAGTTATCCCTGGGTAGCACCTATAGCTCAGTGGGTAGGGTGCTGGCTGCATGTTCAAACCCAACCTGAGCCAGCTGAAACAACAATGACAACTGCACCACCAACAACAAAAATAGTGAGGCGTTGTGGCGGGCACCTGTAGTCTCAGCAACTTGGGAGGCTGAGGCAAGAGAATTGCTTAAGCCCAAATTGCTGTGACCTTTAACGCCACGGCACTCTACCGAGGGCAACATAGTGAGACTCTGTCTCTAAAAAAAGAAATATATATATATATAGTTATCCCTATGATTAAGAGAGCTTTGAGGCTTCAGTTATAATCTCCATTAAATCTTTAGTACCAACTAACCAGCAAGCCCCTGAAGTTCTTAATCAGTGATCTAATTTAAGACCACCAAAACATGGTATGCACTTTTTTTTCCTTCACAGTATTTTGCTAATAAAAGTCACAACAGAAATGTTTCCATTTCAGGAATGTTTAAGAACGCCCATTAAATCTGAAATGGAAGTCTCCTTTAATCCTGCATGACTTTCTTATCCCAGGGTGACCAAGTCACTGAGATGATCCTCTGGCTGAATCTTCGCAGGGTATAGGAATTTGTTCATCACATTTGTCCTCTGTGGCTGGCATCTGGCTCTCAGTCAGTTCAAAGGTTGTGCCTCCCAGGTCAGCAGGCCCTGAGGTGCCTGTGGACAGAAAGCCACAGCTTCAGCATTTATGTGTCCCAGTGTCAACCACAGTCACCTGGTCCTGGGATCAATTCCTGACTCTCCCACAAACTTGCTGTTGAGTCTTGAACTGTCCAAATTTCAGTTGCCCATTTCATAAAAAGGGAATAATAGTAGGGTTGTTGTAAAGATGGAACACTTCACATAAAGCCCAGCACCTAGCAGATTAAGCCTTTCACCTTTTGAAGTGTTTTAGCTTTTAAGTTTAAAAAAAATGGTAACTTACTCAAAAATTAATAGAAAGCTAGAAAAGGTGGAACACAGTGCCTTACACCTGTAATCTTAGCACTCTGGGAGGTCAAGGCAGGTGGATTGCCTGAGCTCACAGGTTTGAGACCAGCAAGAACAAGAGCAAGATCCTGTATCTAAAAATCCTGGGCATTTGTGGCAGATGCCTGTAGTCCCAGCTACTCAGGAGGCTGAGGCAAGAGAATTGCTTAAGCCCAAGAGTCTGAGGTTGTTGTGAGCTATGTTGCCACGGCACTCTACCAAGAGGAACAAAGTGAGACTGTCTCAAACAAAAAAAACAAAAAAAAGCTTACATTTTCAGGGAGGTTCCTCTTAAATGTTAAATATCTATAAGTATTTTTAAAAACAGTTTTCTCTTCCTTTAGGCCAATTGTATCTGAGAAAAATGAGCTTCTTATTCAGTTTTTATCAGACCTAAGTTTAACTGCAGATGGATTTATTGGTCACTACAAATTCAGGCCAAAAAAGCTACCAGTGACTACAGCACCACCTATTACCACCACATTTCCTGTAACCACAGGTAAGTTTCTCTGTTGGAAGTTGTATAGAAACTTTAGGAGTTTAATATTTCTAAGAGAAAGATAATTACAATTAAAATAAGTTAAATAGGATGAAATTTATGTAAGAAAAAAAATGATTCCATTGATGAAAAGACAGATAAAGGATATAAGGATGCTGATGAGCTAATAGTTTTTAAATATCATCTAAGAATGTTATAATGTTATAACATGGCTCGGTGCCTGTGACTCAAGCGGCTAAGCCGCCAGCCATATATACCTGAGCTGGTGGGTTGGAATCCAGCCTGGGCCCACAAACATCAATGACGGCTGCAAGCAAAAAATAGCCAGGCATTGTGGCAGGCACCTGTAGTCCCAGTTATTTGGGAAGTGGTGGCAGGAGAATCACTTGAGCCCAGGAGTTGGAAGTTGCTGTGAGCTGTGATGCCTTGGCACTCTACCCAGGCCGACAGCTTGAGGCTCTGTCTCAATAATAATAATAATAAGGAGAAGAATGTTAAACCACTTAAAAATTGCTAGGAAGGCTATTATGAACAAACCATTATAAGCCAAGATTTCCTTTTCTAGTACTTACAAAGTTATGGTTTTCTTCTTATTATATAAAATTGTGGTATTTTAGGTTAAAGTTCTAGAGCAGCGGTTCTCAACCTTTGGGTCACCACCCATTGGAACTGTATTGAAGGGCTGTGGCATTAGGAAGGTTGAGACCCACTGTTCTAGAGCTTCAACAACTACCTGCCAATTTTCATATTTGCCAGTCTTTGGGCATTTTTTTCTCAAAAAAGTTTTATGAAATATATTATTTTTTTTAAATTGGAGTAAATTAAACAAAAATATGCAACATATTATAGGCCTTGGTTGGGAAACTCTAGTCTAAGACATATATCTTAAGGTCTACGTCCAATCACCTCTACCCCATGGAATTTCAGGTCTCAGATTTAAAAATCCAAATCCAGGGAGAAGGGGACAAAGTAGGAAGGAAAGATTTAAGGTTCAGATATGAAATAGGCTAAAATAAGCTCAGCTTCATTGCCCACCATTTCCCACATACGCCCTGGATAGTGGGTACCCCCCTGCCTGATTGGGTGATATGAGTGGGTGCCCCCCTGCCTGATTTTTCTGGCACTCCACAAGTGGGCCACCTTGTGGCCTGCATGTGTACTGCCTTACCTCACCTAGGTGTTCCTATGGTTTATATGGGTGGGGCTTGGTGTTCCGATTATTTCTAGTTATTTATCTGATTACACCCAGGGTACTAGTAGAAGCCCTGCTTGTCCCTCCATGCTAAACTTTCTCTGAATTTGCAAACATGGATTTGTAAATATCTCCTAGACATTTTGTGACTGTTAGATATATAGATTAAAGCAGAGCAAAACTTTTTATCACACTATTTTCTGCCTCAAGCCTGCTTTGCCACCTATTCACCCAAGCATGTTCACAACATCAGTGGCCACACTTGTAGGGTAGTCTTTGATTTCCTCTATCTTTCCTTCCCTCTGCAACTCCCCACCGTAGAACAGACCATGTCATTCTTCTGTTAAATTCATTTGTTTACAGCTGTGCTATCCAATATGGCAGCCACTGTTGGGCATGTAGTAGACAGTGATACTAAGGAACTAAGCTTTTAATTTAATTATAATTAATTTAAATTTTAAAAGGCTCAAATGGCTGGTGACTACTGGGTTGGACAGCACAAATGCCTGGACTTCTTCATGTAGTGTATAAGCTCCTTCACACTTTGTCCCCATCCTTTCTTTCTACTTCATCTTTAAGCCCTACCAGCTCTCTCCTTATGCTCTAAGTATTTTAGTTTTTATCCTAAGTGTGAGGGAAGGTGATGATGGATTTATGGAAAGTTCAAGATTAGATCTGCATTTTACAAAGACCATTCTAGCCACAGTGAGGTGAATGGTTCGCAGAGATCAAGAGGATTGCAGGTTCCTATGATTCTTCAGATGACTCATGAATGCTATGGAACAGATACAGAGACAGTCAAGAGAGAAGAGGGAGCTAGTGACAGGTTTGGTGGTTAAGTGTGAAGAATGCCTCCCAGGTGTGGTCTCAGGCTTGCACAACTCGGGGGAGTGTTGACATTTACTGAAGAAGAGACCTGGTTTGGGAGTGGATTCATAAATTAATCTATGGTCTTATTGGGTTTGTGGTGTCTGTGAGTTGTACAAGTGGAGATGTCATGTAGTCACGTATGGTTCTCCCAAGCAGAAGAGAGATTTTAGCCAGAGATTTAAATTTGAGAGTCATCAATATATAAATAGTTGAAGAATAAGATTGGAGATTGCTTAGAGAAAGGCTGGGGACGGAAGGAGGAGAGGAAGTGGGAACACCAACTTCTTAAGAGGAGGTAATACTGGCAAAGGAGAGACTTAAAAGGAGTGTCTAGGGAGGAGGTAGCAAACCCAAGAGCATGTGCCATGGATGCCACAGGAATGGTTGCTGAGTCAAGTGTTGATGAGACTCAAGTAAGGGGTGGGGGTGGGAGGGGGCTAAAATGTTTCCATCTGATTTCACAATGCTTGGTTACTGGAGACCCCAGTAAGAGCTGTGTAAGGAGTGTTGTGCAGGCAGAGGCCAGATGAAGTAGGTTGATGGGCTGGTAGTACAAGGCAAAGAAATTGAGACAGAAGTTCCAGCAACTCATTCCACAAGTTTGGCCTTAAAGGAAGGAGAGTTTTGCACCTGTTGATGCTGATGGGAATAGCCAGCAAAGAAGGAGAACAAAATGGCAGATGGGAAGAATAAACCAAGAAGGAAGGTCTTTATGAAGGTGGGAGGATCTGGCTGTGGAGGATTTATAGAGCAAATGACTTAAGACAAACCGTACAACCCCCTGTGTCTGAGATGGAAAGGAAGAGAGAAGGTACAGATAAAGATGACAGGGTTGGTGGGGAACTTGAGGACATTCCCTGTAGTGACGTCTATTCTCTCTAGATGATAGGCAGTCCCCTGCTGAGAGTGAGAAGGGAAGAGGCAGCATTACAAGTTGGCAGAATTAAAAAGAATTTAAAATATAGCTGTGAAAATTGGAGTAAGGTGATTGTCACCTTGATGAAGGTTCAATCCTACTTAGCTGAGGACAAGCACCAAAAAAATATTCCCCTATAGGACTTGGACAGAGTTGAAAGAAAAAGGAAAGGGAGTTTAAGGTATTGTCACAAAAATGATTGAAATACTATAATGGCTGATGGAAACTAAAGGAATTGCTAAGGAAGTAAAAACAGTTCAGGGTTGATGGATTGGGAAAAATGAGAGAGGTCAATGATTACTTTTGAAAAATGTAATCATGAGAGTAATTAAATAAATAAGCTTGATGTGAAGGAGGCTATACTATAGAGTAGAATGTTTAAATTTGAGAGATTGGCAGATAACTACTTCAGCATGAGGACCTCTGAGCCTGGAAATGAGTGTCTGAGATGGAGCAGAGAGACAGTCCCTGGTGAAGATGAGGCCACATGACTGAGGGGTCATCCATGTAGAGAATAGACCCACAGAGATGGTCTCAGGAACACTTGTAGAGGAAGACCAAGAACCAGGAGCCAAGTGTGTTACTGCAGGACAGTGCGTAGAAAGTGATGACTTAGAGGCAAGAGGTAGGGCTCTAACAAAGGGAGAGCAGGATTGTGTGGGACGCCCACCGTCCTTCCAGACTGCCTTTCTGAGGCTGAGGAGCTGGTTTCTGCTGGACCACCTGAAAGCATGCTCTCTGTCACCAGAACCACAGACACTCCTACTTTTTAAACTTGGATAATTAGGTAAATTTAGTGCAAAAATGAGGACCCTAACTTCTGAAATGATGTATTTCTCTCCCTTTATATATTTTATGAGCTTTCTTTCTTTTTTTTACATAGGCATATTTAAGCTACTCTATATATTTTCCTATTAAATTGTATATTTTTCATATTGCTGTCCACTTTAGACCCTTTTTGGAGTTAAGTAGGGATATAAATTAAGAGTAAATAAGTAATAAATTCACAGAAGAGTTGGTAGAATGTATCAGAAGGGTAATGTGTGACTGCAGATATTTACCCAACAGGGGCAATTCTGTTACAATTTTGTTTAGATTATAGGATATTGCCATGCATAAGCACATAACTAGTAAATACTTTTGAAACATTTTAAAGGTAAAAATGGGGATTGAGGCTTGGCGCCTGTATGCCAGCCACATGCACCAGAGCTGGTGCGTTCAAATCCAGCCTGGGCCTGGTAAACAACAATGACAACTACAACCAAAAACAGCCAGGTGTTGTGGCAGGTGCCTGTTGTCCCAGCTACTTGGGAGGCTGAGGCAAGAGAATTGCTTAAGCCCAAGGTTGCCATGAGCTGTGATGCCATGGCACTCTACCCAGGGCGACATAGTGACACTCTGTCTCAAAAAAAACCCCCCCAAATGGGGATTAAATATTTTCATTTTATTAATGCAGGGTTTCTCAGCCTTCACATTATTTACATTTTTGACCACATAATTCTTTGTTGTGGGGCGTGTCCTGTTCATGGTAGGGTGTTTAGCAGTGTCTCTGGCATCTACCCATTAGATATTAGTAGCACTCTCCAGTAGTGACTCTCAGAAATGTCGAAACATGTTGCCAAACGTTACCTATGGGCAAAATCACCTACGGGTTGAGAACTACTATGTTTATCTATTTAGTTTTACTTTTAAATTCATCCACTTCTCACTTCTTAAGATCTTAATAGCCAGTGCCAGGATCAAAATAAATATTTAGTGATTGGTTGCATTTCACTGCAGATGTAATACATTTTATGTGTGAGCAGCATTTCTAAAACCCTATCCTAACATTTGGGTAATTGCATATTTTAAATGCACCAAGCAGGGCGGGCACCTGTAGCTCAGTTGGCAAGGCCCTGGCCACATACACCAAGGCTGGTGGGTTTGAACCCACCCTAGGCCAACTGAACAATGACAACAACAAAAAAATAGCCAGGCGTGGTGGGCGCCTGTAGTCCCAGCTACTGCTTTTTAAATTTGGATAATTAGATACTTGGGAGGTTGAGATAAGAGAATCACTTGAGCCTAGGAGTTTGAGGTTACTATGAGCTGTGATGCCATGGCACTCTACCCAGGGCAACAGCTTGAGATTCTGTCTCAAATAAATAAACAAATGCACTGGCTCAGCACAGTGGTTATGGTGCCAGTCACATGCACTGAGGCTGGTGGGTTCAAACCCAGCCCAGGCCAGCTAAACAACAATTACAAGTGCAACGAGAAAATAGCTGGGTGTTGTGGCAGGTGCTTGTAGTCCCAGCTACTTGGGAGGCTGAGGCAAGAGAATTGCTTAAGCTCAAGAGTTTGAGGTTGCTGTGAGCTGTGATGCTATGGCACTCTACCCAGAGTGACATAGACTCTGTCTCAAAAAACAAAAAACAAACAAACAAAATGCACCAAGAAGGCTCCTTCCATCCTCAGGGGAACATCATAGGATTTCTTTTGTTAAATGAAGTATTAAACTGCTTTCTGTGAGTTCAGATTGTTGTACTTGGGTTTTCTTAGCAGGGCACAAACAAAATATGCTGATTTGGGGTTATGATGTCAGTTTTATATAAAGAAAGAAGAGAACAGGACAAAATTTTTCCTATCTTTGATATCAGAATTAAAATTCAGAAGAAGGTATTGAGTAGCCTTGAGGAAATTAGAGCAGTAGTTGGTAGCATGAAGACTTGCTTTTGCATGGTTTTTAATTATTTCATTGCAATGATAGAATAAATACTAATTTTAGGGAAATAAATAGTAATTTTAAATGGGTTAAGCTGGATCAATTATACTTGAATTCATTTTTTAAAATCATATGTCTTCTTTGAATTAAGGTTTAAAACCCACTGTGGCCCTGTGTCAACAAAAGTGTAGACGAACAGGAACTCTGGAGAGCAATTATTGTTCAAGTAACTTTGGTAAGATATCAAAACCAGCCTTTTCTCTTTAACTAGAAACTTGAGACTGCATGCTTAATCTCAAAGGAATTCCCAGTAACACTGTTCATTTACCCAAGAAAATATTTTCCTGTACAGGGTGTATTGACTTGTGCTGTTTGAATTGTTAGATTACATAACTGAGAATATTTAGAAAATACATTTTTTCATACAGAAATTTAACAATGTGACTCTTGGTACACCATACCCTGTGTATTCCTGAAAGACTATATGCTATTTTTCTCACATCTTTTTCGTATATCAAGTATCTTTTTACACATCTGTAATTTGACTTAGGTAAATCAGAAACATACCAAAGCCGATATTTAGAAACTGGCATCTCTCAGAAGAAATTTAGGTATTTTCTACATAGTGTCCTTCCAAAGTACTAAATTTAAACTTGGAAATCTGAAGTCCATTTGGAAACTCTTATAAATTGGAACCTGAAGAGGTATTAATGGCTTAGAATTTCTAGGAGCTTTTTCCAATTAATAAATGGTACCATCTGTGAAAATTACCTAAGAGCAAGATATACTGAATTTAATTATGTTGGTTATTTTTTAAAAGCATTTAAAAGGAACATTTAAGAAGTCTTATCAGGAAAAGAAAGTTGCTGTGGCCTAACTAGGTTACCCAGAACAAAGGGGTTCCCCAGAGACGCTTTGCCAGGTTTTTCTGTGGCCAAAAGTAGTAACTGTTAGTGACTGTCTGCAGCCCTAGGGGCTGTAAACACGAAGGTATGAAGACACTGAGAGTCTAAGGCCCTAAATCTTACTGGCGTTTACATGCTGAAATTCAAATAACATCGTAAAAATGAAAACAAATAGCACCAGGTATCATCACAACTATATCTAGTTTACTCTTCTGGAGGAAGCACTTCAGGAAATCTCTCTCCCTGTCACTTGGGAGCCACTGATTTCACTTGGCAACAGACTGACATTTTGCAGTGAACACTCATTACCAGGAAACAAAGGAAGGCATGACAAGAATTCTGATTTTTATGAGCTTTGCACACTACGTAAGTAGGGAATGTTTATTTTATCCTAAAGAGGTCATAATAGCCAAGTCCAAAACTTGATTTATCTCATTGATTATGAGTCATTTGCATGGCAAACTGACCAAATAGTATCACCAGTGGCCCATGAGTTTTGAACCAAAGTTGGTAACACTCCCCTAGGAGGCAGTGTTGTGTTGTCACAGTAACTGGGGAGTACTGGTTTTTCTGGTTAGGGACTGGTTGGAAAAAAAAAAAAAGTCACTCAATGCATGTCCTACACCACAAGGCATTGTTCTCCCCCTACCGTCCAAATGCCAAAAGCACCCGTTTGAGAAAGAAAGATTCTTTCTTTCTTTCTTTTTTTTTTTTTTTGAGACAGCGTCTCAAGCTATTGCCCTTGGTAGAGTGCTGTAGTGTCACAGCTCACAGCAACCTCAAACTCTTGGGCTTAAGCGATTCTTTTGTCTCAGCCTCCCAAGTAGCTGGGACTACAGGCACCCCCCACATTGCCCAGCTATTTTTTATTTCAGCTATTATTGTTGATTTTAGCTGACCTAGGCTAGGTTCGAACCCACCAGCCTCGGTGTGTGTGGCCAGCGCCCTACCCACTGAGCTACGGGCACCACCAAGAATCTTTCTTTTTGTGGCTCAAAAGAGAGTCTTTTTTTTTTAAGAGTGTCATGACACAAAAAGACATAAAGAAAATCAACAGAATTTTGCTAGAGATTTTTTTTTCTTTAAGCAAGAAAATGTTTAATTTATGCCTCAGTTTTATACTTTGACTCATTAAATGATATAAAGAGGGTGGTGAAGAAAGAGATTATGACAGACCCAAAAAGATAAGAGATTTACTGATAATTAGAGAGATGAGGACCATGGGATGAACAAAAGTTTAAGGAGATCAGCTAACAATTTTAAGGAGAGCAGCTAAAGAGAAGCATGGGGTGTGGAGAGACACAGAAAGGTGGACACTCACTCACACAGACATGAGGACTTAGATCTTAATGGTCCAAATCTCCTTCAGTATGGTGTTGCCGCCTAAAGATCAAGGTCCATTTGAGTATTCACAGGTAGAGGCTATTTGAGTATTCCTCATTTGGCAATGGATCTACATATTGTATAAAACATTCTGAGTCCCCATCTTGGCAACGGACTGCAGTGCAGCAAATGTTTAGGTTTTTCTCCTAGTTATCAACACCTAACAAGCAGTATAACATTACAGCTTCATGGCCCCCTTTTTTTCAACCTGAATTTTGTTGACGAATGTGCAGAAACAAATTCAAGAGCTCTAATAGGGCTTTTTCTTTAACATTAAAATATTTCATATATGAAACTTAGAAGAATGTAAAATTATTTTAAGTTCTGCTTGCATTTTCCTTTATTGTCACATTATTTCAAAAATGTTTTCTTCTCTAGTATTAGCTGGCACTGTTATCACAACCATCACTCGAGGTGGGAGTCTGCATGCCACAATCTCAATCATCAACATCTATAAAGAGGGAAATTTGGCTATTCAGCAGGCTGGCAAGAACATGAGTGCCAAGGTCATTGTGGTCTGCAAGCAGTGCCCTCTCCTCAGAAGAGGTGAGTAAAGAGAATACTTTAGTCTCCTAGGGGAGCTCGGAGACAGAAAAGGGAACGTGAGAAAGCCTCTTTGGGCAAGCCAAGTCTCTTTCCATGTCATAGCTGGTCTAGGGAAGTAAAAATGAAGGCTAATATACAGCCCACTTCTGGTAGAGAAGGGAGGCCTTTTAGAGTTAGGCAAAATTGGGCTGTAATCCCAGTTCTTATACTTGTGGAGGAAGAAGTGATAATGGAAATGATGAACTAGTCCAAGAAGCATATGACATTGAGCCAACAGGAAACAGATGCAGAGAAAGCAGTTCAGAGGAAAGAGATTTTAGATTGCACTTAAGATGCCAATACTGGCTTGGCACCTATAGCTCAGTGGCTAAGGTGCCAGCTACATACACCAGAGCTGGCAGGTTCAAACCCAGCTCAGGCCTGCCAAACAATGACAACTGCAGCCAAAAAACAGCCGGGTGTTGTGGCAGGCACCTGTAGTCCCAGCTACTTGGGAGGCTGAGGCAAGAGAATCATTTAAGCCCAAGAGTTTGAGGGTGCTGTGAGCTATGATACTATAACACTCTACCGAGGATAATGTAGTGAGACTCAAAAAAAAAAAATGCCAATACTATCTAGGTTTAGAGAGAAATATCCAGCAAGCAAGGAAATGCAGAGTAGGATTTCAAAACAGAGAGATGTATCTGGGTATATCAAAGATTCTAGCAGAGACAGGATATTAAATCCCTGTATGGCAATGCCTTTATTGAGAGAAATTATGCAAAAAAGAAAATTACTCCAGGGCCAAAGGCACATGAGTATTTTTTTTAAATTTAACTTATAAAAGTAAGGTATGTTTTATGGCTTTTAAAGACTTTAAATAAGTAGTTAAGGGTATAAAATAAAGAGTATAATCCTTTTCCTTTCCCCAGAGGTATAATAAAAAATTTCTTCCAGAAAGTTTATATCCATATAAAGCATGGGCAGACACACTTATGGGATCATAATATGCATATTCTATTGTAACTTCCCTCCTACATAAGGTATATGTAGACAACTTTCCATAACAGCATACATGTGTAGATAAACCTCTCTCTTTGGAATGGTAATAATGCCTGGTATTCCACTGTGTGATATGTCATGACTTCTCAGTCCAGTCTCAGCTCATTTCTTTCTAAACCTCTCCCACAACTAAACCAAATCAAACTACATACAGACAGAAATACAGAATATCCACTTCAAGAAAGCTCTCCTGTGAATTCAGATTGTATAGAAAGGTCAGGAGGCTAGCAGCCTAATGTTGACTCTCTGGAAGGAATCACAAAAGCTCTGTAAAAGATAAGACATTTCTTTCCAGAATTGCCAGGAACAGCAGACAATGCATTTCTAGATTCTATAGGGCCTCATAACAATGCTAGCAGCTCAGCCTCAAGGTGGCATCACCTTTGCCAGTCTCACAAGTTTTCACAGCCTCAAGACCACTATGATGACAATGTCAGCTCACACAGGAGGAATGGTTATGCAAGAGAAAAAGGAAACATATATTTCTCCATGACACATGGGAGGAAAGGAGAATAAAGGAAAAAATAATGTATGCCTCTTTTATGACATTTTTGTGAAGTAATGTAAACCTTCAGAGTTCAATCCAACATAACTCAGCTCAAGCACCAGTCTAGGCCTAACACAAAAATACTAATATATAATAATATAGTATTAACAAATACAAGTACTTGTCAGTACCTACTATTTTTGCAAGAAACCATACAAATGCAAGAAGTATATGATCCATCCATGCCCTCAAGAAACTTACATAGTATAAATGCCTAAAATATTGATAAAAATTCAAGGCAGCAGAAGAGAGTGAATTATTAGTTGCCAAATGCCAGGGAAATCCAGATGCTTTATGGAATTATGAGAGGCCATCTAAGAATGGCCCATCATAGAGCACTGGAGGCCCTTAAGGCAGTGCATCATTCATCACAGACCTCTGGTCACTACACCAGGCCTATAGTACCACATAGGGAGGTGACTGGATCTAACCACTACATTAAGTTTCCTTGTGTTAGCTGAGCTGGAACATATTACTAATTGAATTTAGCTTTTTGCTCATGAGGGTCTAAACCAGGTTTTGTCCTAGATAGAATAAATGTATAATCACATAATTTACGAAAGAGAACATTTACCTAGAGGTAGATTATAGTCTTTGTTGTTTCAAATGACATACATAGTAAAAAAAAGATTAATTTTTACATTCTCTTTCTTTAGGTCTAAATTACATTATTATGGGCCAAGTGGGTGAAGATGGGCGAGGCAAAATCATGCCAAACAGCTTTATCATGATGTTCAAGACCAAGAATCAGAAGCTCCTCGATGCCTTAAAAAAAAAGCAATGTTAACAGTGAACTGTATTAACTGAAGCTGTATTCTGTCATTGCCTTTGAAAGATCTGTTTTCTCTCAGTAGGGAAAAATACTTACAAAATTAAATATTCTGAATTCTAAAGATTGGTTTACTCTTCACATGATGCAGGTGTGAGACCTCCAGTGTTGCTGATGGAAGTTCTGTGCCTGCACTGAGAGGAACAGAGATCTGATTGAAAACCCACCGACTTAGTGCAGTAATAGGCAACTATATGTGTGAAGCATTGAAAGCTTGGAAACAGTTTATTTATACATACCTTGAAAAGGGTATTATTGATTTCTGTGAAGATGTAAAAAAGAGATTTTATAAGTGCAATATTTATAGTGATATTTGTTTTACCTTTAAGCATTTTCTCTGAGGTGTTATATTCTTCTCTTGCATTTTTTAAATCAATGCTTAATAAAATATTTTAAAATGATTACATAGCAGCCACTAAACTTATTTTTACAGCTAGTGGGACACTACAAAAAAAGAATATTGCCCTTTAACAATTAGAGTACTGATATTTATATATAAGGTTGTCTTTGTGTCAATTTACACTTTGGTAAAAGAGTTAGTGTTCCAAGAATTTCAGGGGCTTAATGGATTCAATATTGTCAATAGACTATGATTCTGCTCCCTGCAGAAAGAGAATGTTAGAGCTAGACTGGGATCCCTTAGGGATCTAGTCCAAATGCTTTCATTCTGTATTTGAAACAAACTCAGGTATATTTAGTGACTTGCCCAGAGCACACATTTCCTAAGAGAAATCAAGATCAAGAATCCTAAATCTAAATCCAGTGGCCTCACTGCCCTTGTCTTTGAAAAATCTATTTTCACTCAGCAGTGGATAGACTGCAAAAGGACTCCCATTATTCACACATAGAGGTGCTTAAAATACACTTTGCAACTAGTGTGGTGACCAAGAAGTTGCCAGCCAGTTGGCTGTGGAAGAAAGGACAATGATTCTTATCCAAAGAATGTTGACTGAACGTTACAGATGAACAAAGACTTGGATCCCAAGGTCCCTCATGGTAGAAGTTTTAGGAATAAGGGAAAATATTCTTTTGGGTAAAACCAATTAATTCCCAGCCCTAAAGGTGACCAGACATTTAAAGGGTGGCAAAATAAAAGTTCCAAAAAAGAACTCCCCTGTTTTGGCAGCTAAGTAAAGGAAGTGACAATGAGAGACAGCTGGCAGGGTTGGAAATCATTCCTAAACACTCCCACCAGGATGCCCATTAGTACCAGGGAGTTCTCCAGCTGAGGAAATAATTGAACTAGCGGACCCAACTGACTGGTGGTTGGCTTCACTGCCCGGCATCACCTTTTAGAAAAGCCCTCTCAGCCAGCTAGACTTACAGACTAGCTGTGCCCAACCAGGATGTTAACTATGGACTCCTAATTGATTCTAGCCTTCTCAAGACAAGTTAGTTCCTTTCCAGAATACATGTTATGGGACTTACGAGTGATTATTAAAAATACTAGTATTTATTCTCTCTTAATAGAATCTTCTTATTGGTGCGCTATTAGCAGGATGCAAATAGGTATCAGCTTCCTGCATTACCAGTGGAAAGACAGCTACAGATTTTCAAATAGGGACATGAGTCACAATGGGGTAAAACACAAGTGCTCTGAACTATTTATACCAACTGACATCTTTGACACAGTATTTAAACATGTTTAGAGGATTCATGATTAATGTATAGGTCTGGTTTGTCTTTTAATTCAATATTATTCAAAACAAAGAGATAGTCAAGCTGAATGGTAAAGTTATTCTTTCTGGTGCAAAAACCATTCTTAAACTTTTTTCTTGTTCATAAAATCATGTTGCTATGGTTTTAATCTGTTCCCCTAGCTCATTAATCCCCAATGCAACCGTATAAAGAGGTGGGACCTTTAAGAGGTGATTAGGTCATGAGGGCTGATACCTCATACGTGGGTTAACGCCATTATTATGGGAGTGGATTAGTTATAGCAGGAGGGGTTCCAGATAAGGATGTATTTAGCCTCATCCCCCCCCTTTCTTATGCACATACATACATGAGTATTCATGTGCTCTCTTCCCCTTGCACCTTCTGCCAGGAGATGATGTCACAAGAAGGCCCTGGCCACAAGTAGGCCCCTCTACCTTGGACTTCTGCAGACTCCAAAATTGTAATAAAGAAATATATTTTCATTATGAATTACTCAGTCTCAAATACTGTGTTATAGCAGCACTTAACAGACTAAGACACATTTAATTTGACTAAACTGCAGTTTCCTTAGTTATAAATTGAGGGAATTAGATTCGATGATTTCTGGGATGCCATACTATTTTCTTTTAGGAGTTGTTTCTTTTTAAAATTTTATTTGTTTTTCAAGTTGATAGTTGATATTGTTTCATTTTTTTTAAGTGTTTATACTTGGGGAATTGACTACACATGAAGAATGAAGAGATGACCATACTAATGTATCACAAAACATTTCAAAATTATAATTAAGACTTTCTGATGTATTTGGAACATTTTACTTACTTGATTTTCATCCTTTGAATTCAATTCCTATTAATAAAAATAAGAATCTTGAAAAGTTCTCAAGTCTTAATTTCTATTATATTACTTATTTGAAATTTAACCTTACAAATTTCTTGGAAGAAATTTACCTTCTTTTTTTTCATGTAGGATAGTGCTGCCAGACTCCCATTATATTTTCTGTACTATTTAACATGAACTAATGATAAAAGCCAGACTGACCTGGTCACTACTGCTGCCACTGCTGGGCCAAAGTGTGACAGGAGAGACCTGGGACCCCTCGGATAATACCACTGCCCTGCTATGGGCTGCTGTGAAACCAAAGCAAGAGCACACTGCACACCCCACAGCTTTTAGCCAGTCTGCTCATATGAGAGGCACCACACCCTCTCTAGTCACAAGCCCATAGCCAGTACCACTTCAGAGTCTAATGCTGAGCTGCACCTCACCCTTGAGCCAAGCTCAGGCTGCTGCTGCTGCTGCAGCTACCACCAGGCTGAGGAGGAAAAACAAAGACGGGGCATTCCCACACTTCCCTGGGACAACTCCCACTGTCCTGCTATAGGCTGCTATGGGACTGAGACATGAGCAGTCGGAACTCCCAACTGCTTTTTACCTAAGCTGCTCTACCTAAGAGGGCCTCCACCTTCTTAGAGACCCTCTACCTAAGTAGGCAGAGCCATGGTGGCAGAGCCATGGCTGGGATCATTCCAAGAATTTAGCTACTGAAAGTTTGTGCCCACCCCTTAGGTTGAGCTCAGGTGATGCAGCCACAGCCTTTGGCAGACCCAAGAGGAAAAGGGGAGACACTTCCATGCACCCCTAGGACAAATGTCACCACCCTTGTATGGGCTTCTGTGAGGCCGAGACATGGGTAGATAGCACTATGCAAAGCTGTTCTAGCTGAAAGGGGCCCCAACCTCCCTGGTGGCAGGCCCATAGCCTACATCCAAGTATTCCACCAGTGGCCTGCAGACTACACACTGCCTTTGCATGGCATAGGCAGCATGTGAAGGCACCAGAGGACCTGAGCAAAAGTCTGCTGGCTTGAACCCATCCCCCCAGTGCTTGAGTACAGCACCCAAGTGCCCAGAAATTTCCTGGTTCAGCCCATCAATTTTAGAACTTGATCACTCCTATTGGGTCTGAGGTTGGGCTGATTCGACCTGCTGATATTATCATAGCTGACACCTACCTGCACCCACTACCAGTGGTCTAGGGGTTTGGCCCACCCAACTCACTGCAGCTACCAGTAATGCCAACACAGACCACTTGGGTCCCAGTGTAGTGCTCCACCACCACTACTGCCATCACCTAAATCACACCAGCTGTTCAGGGTCCTGAAAACCCATCCTCCCACCATTGTCACTAACAGCATCTGAGCAAGCCACCTGAAAGGTGGAAGAAGCAGCTCTCTAGGAGCCACTAATAATCAGACTGGGGTCTATGAATAGGGAGACACACTTAGCTCATCACTGAGGCTCAAAGACTGGCCAATTTGGGTATCCTAGTTCCCTGTTAAACATCACCATAGCCTCAACTAATAACCATACCCTAAGCCACTGAGGAAATCACAGATACCATTGACCCTATGGCCTGTCAAAGAAATTATACAGAGATCACAGTACCAAAATCAAAGCCAAAGCACCCTACTCAACCAACAATATATGTACATCTTCAGGAAGATATCCTTCCCTATGAAAGCAACTTCAGAAAGTTGGCAGCACTCTGCAAAGCTGCTCCAGTGATTGTTACTGTTGTAGATACACAAATATAAAGGTAAGAACACAGGAAACAAGAAAAAGGAAGAAAATATGACATAAACAAAAGACCACAACAATTGTTGCTGTTAAAAAGAAATCCTTGATATGCTACATAAAGAATTCAAAATATTGATTTTAAAGAAGTTCAATGACATGTGATAGAAATCTGAAAACCAATACAAAGAAAGCAGAAAATTAACACAGATTTGAATAAGAAATATACCAAGGAGATAGATGCTAAAAAAAACCCCAGAAATTCTGGAACTGAAAAATTCACTAAAAGAAATACAAAATGCATTAGAACACTTCAATAATAGACTAGACCATGAAGAAACTTGAAGACAGGTCTTTTGAAATAATCCAGTCAGTCAAAAACAAAGAGAAAAATAATTTAAAAAAATAAACAAAGCCTTTAAACACTTCTGGTACTACATGAAGTGACTGAATTTATGAATTAACAGTATTCCTGAAGGGGAAGAGAAATCAAAATGCTTAATCTATTTAAGGAAATAATTGGTGAAAACGTTCCAATTCCAGAAAGAAAGTTAGATATCCACATACAGGATATACAGGAGACCCAATGATCCCCAGACAAATACAATGCAAAAATCACGTCATCACGGCATATTACAATCAGAGTGACTAATGTCAAAGTGAAGGAATATTAGAGTCAGCATCCAGACACCTATGGAGGAAACCCCACTGGACTGACAGTAGACTTCTTAGCAGAACCCTTATGGACCAGAAGGCAATAAGATGGCATTTTCAAACTGCTGAAAGAAGACAATTGTCAACTCAAAATTTTATACCCTGTTAGAATAAGCAGGAAAAATAGTCTATCTCAGACAAGCAAAAGTTTGGCACTAGCACACCAGCCTTACAAGAAATGCTAGGCTGGGACCGGTGGCTCACGCCTGTAATCCTAGCACTCTGGGAGGATGAGGTGGGCAGATCTCTTAAGCTCATGCATTCAAAACCAGCCTGAGCAAAAGCGAGACCTTGTCTCTACTAAAAATAGAAAAACTGAAGCAAGAGGATAGTTTGAGCCCAAGAGTTGGAGGTTGCTGTGAGCTATGACGCCATAGCACTCTACCAAGGGTAACAAAATGAGACTCTGTCTCAAGAATAAAACAAGACAAAACAAAAACCTTAACCTACACTCAAGTAGAAATAGAATACCTAAATACTTCTATAAGCATTAGAAAAAATTCAATCAGTATTTTAAAATCTTTCCTCATATAAAACTCCTGGCCTAGACAGTTTTACTTGTAAGGTCTACCAAACATTTAAGGGGTAAATATTGTCAATATGACAAACTGTTCCAGCATATAAAGAAGGAACACTCATCAATTATTTTTATGAGATTAATATAACCTTAACACCAAAATGTTAGCGGATGATAGGAGCTAGGGAAATCTCCAGTCTGATTTCACTGATGAACATAAATGCCAAAACTCTATAAACAAAATCTAGCAAACAAAAATAGATCGTGATCAAGCTGGGTTTATCCCAGAAATGCATGGTTGATTTAACATTAGAAAATCAATGAACATTATTACATGAATAGATCTGCAATGCTAACTAGGGAAGCTTAGGTACAACTAAACATTCAGACTCTTAAAGAGTACCACAGACATTTCTCAGTACCAGTATCTTCAGAAGGATATAGCACAGGGACCAGAGCTTAACAGCTGGCTAGTATCAGACTTTATTCTTCTTCTTCTTTTTTTTTTTTTTTTGAGACGGAGCCTCAAGCTATCCCCCTGGGTAGAGTGCCATGGCATCACAGCTCATAGCAACCTCCAACTCCTGGGCTCAAGTGAGTCTCCTGCCTCTGCCTCCCAAGTAGCTGGGACCACA
>CAUYQV010011404.1:0-18738 GCA_963574575.1 Galagoides demidoff
ATATAGATGTACACAAGCAATATTTATAGGCACCTGCCTAGATCAAGCAGGGATTACTGACCTAATATGAATGACCCGTGATAGAGTTTCAGGAAGTCCATGAACGCTGAAAAATTATAGGCAAAATGTTGATTGTATGAACCTATAAACCTATTTAGGGAGAGTGTGCAGAGCTGTTACCAGGGAAGCAAAGAGGTACTTTACCTCCAAATGGCTTAATCTCTGCTGCATACACTATTGTGGGAACCCCCAAAAGGAAAAAGTCAATGTTAAAATTGTAACTACATTCAGAATATGCTGAGGATGTGCTCACATTTCTATTCCTAGCAAAGCATGTAAACACTACTTAATATGTATTGGTGAAATGAATTAATGAATGACTAACTAGCTTTGTTTGGAATAGTCAAGGAAGGCAGCAGGAGAAGAAGAATGTGTGCACTGAAACTTAATGAATGAATCAGAATTTACAAAGCAGGCTGAGTTGGTGACATATTTGTTCTTTTGATGATGAGTTTACATAATCTTAAATTTAATTTTCTTTGAAGCCCTGAAAAGTAATGTATAAATACATCCACCCCTATTTCTAGACTGTAAGTACCACGTGGTCAAAGAAGCACTTTGCATTGTCCAACAGCAGTTCAGAGAGGACAAGACATTTTACCAAACATTAGCACAATAAACGTTTCACAATGAAAGGATGAATGAATATACGTCACACAGGATTTTAGAACTCTAAACTTCTATGTTTGTAACTTTGCGGAGAAGATGTGTATCAGTATCAGAGAATAAGTCAGCCATATGTGTACAAAACCCTTTAATAGGTGAGAGTTTATGTTCCCTTTAGTATAGCTATAAATTTTTGACAAAAGATTATTACATTAAGTTAAATCTTTTATAATTGGTCTTGTGTTTTTTCCATTGATTTAAGACTTCTTTCATAGTTAACCTCTTTGTTTAGTTAAGTTTATTTTCATATTTAATTATTTAACATGCCTAGAAGTTATATTCAAAAAGTAAATACCTGAGTGAATTATTCATATCCAAATATGTGACCCATTGTCTTAGAACCATTTATGGTGTAATATTTTCCTAATCCTTTACCACATACTAAATTTTCATATATACTAGGTGCTTTTTCTACAGTTTTTATTTCACCTACTCTTGGGCCACTTACACATTGGTTTAATCATAATATTATTAAACTATGTCTACTTTAGCACTTGGCAGGCTTATCATCCTCACTATTCTTTTAAACACACTTTAAAATTCACCGCTATTGGAGTGTTCCCCAAGTGGGGGGCCTCCCATGTTGGGTGGAGGTTTCTTAGGTGTGTTCCTTGTCCTCTTTGTTTACCATTAATTTTCTCCTAAACTCCACCCATATCACCCCTGGTGGGTCTAAAGTTTGAGAACCAGTGTGAGAGAGATATTCTAGAGTTTTCCATTTCCTGGAGGTATCAGATCTCAGTTTATGATTAAACTTGTAGTCAGTGGCACAAAGCTATTCCTTTATCACCTTGTGAGAAGAAGTGCCAGCTCTAGACTATCCTCTGGAAATAACTGGCCTAGGAAAGCTTCTCTGGGATCTCTCCCTCTGGCTTCACCCATGCACTGGCTAGAGATTCTCTGAGCGGTGGAGGGGCAGTGGCTGGATCTGGCATCAAATATTGATGGAATGAGTCTCAGTCAGTCTTCTCTCCCCCACGCCTCTGCTTCCCTATGAGTGTCCCGAGCTCTGGGAAGGCACCCTGAAGGCACACTGAAGGTGGAGGCAGATGTGCCGTGACAGCTGCAAGCTGCCGCAGAAGCACATTCGGAGGCTTCATTCGGGTGTCTATTTATACTCCCAGACAAACTTCATAACTTGTCAGTCTTAAAGAGTCCTATTTAAATTGAAATTGTGATAAATAAACCACATTTGTGCACAGATATAAGGCAAACCCACATACAATAAATACAGGTGAGATGGATTTCTTTTGATGAATCAGCAGCCTATGTGGAAAAACCTTCTATAAATTAGTATGTATCACATTTAAGGATGGAAAAGAATTAAGTAGATGAATGTCTTCAAATCATAATATTTCATGTGTTGATTTGGATACACTATTTAAAGTAGCACATAAAAGTAATACATTAACTTTTAAGCATGTTTTTAATATTCTCAAATGTCTTAAAATTATTCAAACTCTTCACTTGTAAGTTTGACAAAGTTTGACATCAGAACTTCAATTACCACTAAAGCCACTTGTGAAGCCACCAAGCTATCATCAACTTCACTGATACCTTTGTTGACCTGCCATGCTTGGAACATTCTATGATGATGTCACAGGGCAATTTTGTACCAAACCAGATAACCCATGCATGTAACGGTGAGCTGTTCTTTCTCTTTTTATATCAAAAAATCCCTGAAAATGTATATTCTTAACCACTGCCACATGCCCACTTTTTATGTGGCTTTCTACTCTGATTCCCACCGTTTTGCTACTGTGAAATCATTACCTCAGAAATAATTACTCAACTTTCCTCCTTTCAAATATGCTTATATTATGAACTCTGTTGGATAACCTCTTTAAGCATATAATACTGACATTGGTGAATGCCGTTTTAGGAGAATGTGTCTTCCCTAAAAAAAGCTTGAAATAAAATAGTGAGAGGCACTCATAATATGAACCACTCAAATCTAAGTAGCTCCCTCTTTTCTGATAGGTTTCTCTCTTAGGAATTGTAATCACACCTTGTTTTCAGGTAGATTTAGATTGATCTAGGGAGAATTTCCATCTTCAAAATAACTATTTCCCTATTTAGGCACAAGCAGATTTTCTAGTGTTCAAATCTTTTCATATATTTCTCAATAACCTCTGTTCATTTCTTCATATGGGCCTTGCTCTGTGTCCCTTGAAGGATTGTCCCTCTGCCACTTTTTACTTGCAAAGCTCTCTATGTGTACATGCTTCTAGAACAGTTGGCAAACAGTGATAATGTCTATGATGATTTTGATGATAATGTAGACTTTTTAAGGCTTTCCATTCTATGAAAAATGTTGAACTAATTCTGCTTATGCTAACTCTTAATCACAAATAGTGTTACTTAACACTACATTCTCCACAGAAGGATGTTGATACTGGTTTAAAATTTAGAAGATGCATGCTTCTTTAACTAACACTTGCCACATTATCCAACAGGCCATCACTGCAGCTAGTAAGATTCACTGGTATGCAAATTTACTAAGGGCATCTGATTAAAAATACAGCTTCCTCAGAGCTCACCCTAGTTCTACAGAAGCAAGTCTCCAGGGAGGGGGTCAAATGTACTAAGTCCCCACTCGTTCTCTGCCTAGGAACGTTTGAAGACTACTGAGCTAGGGCATGGTGGAAGTATATAGAGAGAAAATTTTAGTTCTGCTTTAAAAGCTCAATTGAATGAAGGTGAAACCAAGGTTATAGAAAGACCCTGGCACATTTACCATCTTGGTAACTAACTTGAGGCCTCAGGTACTTTATGGTGGTAGAACTTGCTTTTATCTTAAAGAAAGGTTTACATTTGTAAATTATAGTGGACTTAAAGGCAAAAATCTTGAATCTTTTTCAAAAATAGACTATTCTTTATCAGCTCTTTATGCTTAACATGTTTTTAAAAATGTAGATGTGCTGGTTAAAAGTTTATATATCATCTGTGAATTCTGAAGCACAACATTTCTTTAATAGATTATTATGTCTGTAAGAGTGTAATCTGGCTCAGCGCCTGTGGCTCAAGTGGCTAAGGTGCCAGACACATACACCTAAGGTGGCAGGTTCGAATCCAGCCTGGGCCTGCCAAACAACAATGAGGGCTGCAACCAAAAAAAAAAAAAAAAAATAGCCAGGTGTTGTGGCAGGCGCCTGGGGTCCCAGCTACTTGGGAGGCTGAGGCAGAAGACTCACTTGAGCCCAGGAGCTGGATGTTGCTGTGAGCTGTGATGCCACAGCACTCTGCCCAGGGGGATAGCTTGAGGCTCTGTGTCAAAAAAAAAAAAAAGAGTATAATCTACTTTCACTTATATGTAGCACTGTTTATAGGAATAACAAAATGGGTGTGCCTATTTTTGTGCATTCAGAAGGCGTTCAGCGTGGATAAAGACAAGACCACAGGGTTGTTATTTATTCAATTTATACAGTGCGTATTTAGAAATAATGGTTTTCACTACAAAAGAAGATAATCTCGATTTGACTGCTCTTCTGTGGTAAAATCATTTGGCAAATGGTAACTCTAAGGAATAAGGATGGATTTTTGAGAGAACAACAAATGTATCACTTTATTGTTTTTATAATATAAAGGCAGAATAAGAAGCCCATCTCTTTGGATGGCTCCTGTGGCTCAAAGGAGTAGGGTGCCGGCCCCATATGCCAGAGGTGGCGGGTTCACCCAGCCCTGTCCAAAATCTGCAAAAAAAAAAAAAAAAAAAAGAAAAAGAAACCCTTCTCCATTCCAAGGCATAGCAAATTTAGTATTTAAATAGGAATAAAAGCACAGGTGTCCATGAAAATAAGCATCATCAAGTAACTTAAGAACTTTGAATCTTTGAAGGTTAGGAACATAAATGACCACCTGAACAGTAACCCCTGCTCTGTGGAATGTCCGCAGGTTGTTTCTGCAGTGTTCTCTTAGATAAAGTACATCTTGCTGCCAGAGCCCTCAACATAATGTATTTGCAACTCTCTGCTATGCAGAAGCCTACTGAGATGTGCCTGCACTATTCCACTTCTCTGTGCCATTAGTCACAGTCCCAGGTAAAACCTCCGTGGGAGTTTCTAGACGCCACAGCCTGCTCTTCCTGATAGATGAAACCTACATTCCACCCAACCCCTTTGCACTTCTTTGCCAGTGTGCAACATGTTAGTGGATAAGCTAAAAATAATCACCATTTATTAATCTGGTAACACTTTCTTTGAACATATTCCTCCTTTTGACTTAAGTGAACAATGATGTTAATGAAAATGAACATTTAAATCACAATCTAAATTTTCTTAACGAATACCAATATCTCTCAGGAGAAAGGCCAATTTCCATTGCAAATTATGTAATGCTATTCAGAACAGCCTCAGCCTTCTCTCTGGCCTTCTCACTTGTCCTTTCCTGAGGTACAGGTCATAGCCAACACAGCTCCCTCTCCTGTGGACCCTCCAGGGATCTGGGCTCCATTCAGCTCCTGCATCCTTGAACACTGTCCTTCCTCTGAAATGTCCTTTCCCACTTCATTAAAGATTCCTTTTGGATCCCAGTCAATGCCCCCATTGCCCACTCATTCCTGGTCTCTCTCAAAATCCAATGGAAGGTCATTGCTCTACTCTGAAGACTCAATAATTGCTAATGCTTACACAGTCTCTTTTACTGTGAGTTTTGGGTTTCTTGGTTTTCTCGACCCTTTGGCTAAGCTTCAATAGGCCAGATCTGGTCTTTCCTCTGTCTTCCTACGGTTTACCTTAGAACCAAAGAACAAAGGTGGAATTGGTTGTTGACAGTTTACTTTTGGTGGCCTTGTACCCCTAAATTTGTCTTTTATTAAAGTGTTCTAATTCGTGAGAAATAAGGCTTACTTGAAAACAAAGAATTAACTCTGTTATTGAAAGATAAAATTTGACATAAAAAGTGACATAATTTGACTAGAGTTGCATAAATATAAGGTAAAAATAACAGAACCCTCCTTTGCTTTTTTTAACCTTGTTTGAGAATTACCAACTTTTAATTTTATGTTATTTCTCTCATTTTTAGTTCTCTTTCTCATTAGTCACACACTCAAAGTAAGAGAGATGCAAACATCCGAGCCACCGTGAAAGTCTGCAACATTAAAGGGAAATGTACTCTAATGTGGAATGTTTTCTATCCCCTTTGAATCCTACAAAAAATCTGGGCCACTAAATATCACAAAACAGGAGATTAGAAATATTAGGAGGATGCTGGGCATAGATGGATGTTCAGATCAATTCTATGACTTTTTAAGTTTTCTCTTCTGCTTTTTATAATTTTTCTAAGATGTCTATATGGTACTTCTGTGATAATAATTGTGTGTAAATGCTTGTATATGCCTGTATATATATTTAGTTTATGAGATATTGTGGATAATGGCCGACTGTAAAGTACAGAGAGTTGCCTGATTGCTAAACAATCTTGTTAGGAATATTTTTGTTTGAAATATGAAGAAAAATGCTGACATTAATCAGAAACTTAGTACATTGAATTCCAAAGTACTAGAATGACGAACTTACACAAATGGTCTTTGAAAACATTCCATGACACATAGCAAGAGAACCAGCCGTCAGATGGATGCAGCTTTGTGGTGGTCGTTACATAGAGTTAGGAGGAACTTAAAATTGACATGGGTAAAATTTAGTATAGCAGTACTTTATTACACTGCCCATTGAGTTCTGAATCCTGCCCATGACGTTTTGCAGCTTTCTGTTTTAAAACTGCCTGCTTCTCTGACATCACCCCCAAGTTCTCCCTCCCAGATCCCCACACTCACAGCGCCCAACCCCAAGGCACCTAACAAGACGCTGTGAATGTGCACCCAGGCAGGGCGTTAGTGTCACCAGAAAGCAGGGAAGGTAGAGGGACTGAGAGAGCCCCCTCTTAGCCCCCACCAAAGTAGCACGCGCACAGGCGGCGGGCGGCCCCGGCGCAGCGTCCTGCTCCCGCGCGTCGAGTGGGAACATTGAGCGGATCTTCCGATAAGATAAAAGGAAACCTACGGGTGCCCACAGCGTCGACCCGCGCGAGCCCCGAATCCAGGTGACTCAAGAATTTCCCAGTGTGTTGTCGCCGTCTCCGCTCAGAACTCCGAGAGCCAACGCTAAGGGGCACCAGAGACTCAGCCTGCAGCGACCCGCCCGGGCAGCCCGGCGCGCCCGTCGCTGCGGAAGTCGGGGCCCAGAGGCGCCCCCCGCGGCGGGGCGAGGCGGGCGGGCGCAGGGTGGGGGCTGGGTGGGTGTCAGGACAGCTTGAGGTGTTCCGGTTCGGAGGAGCGTCCTCAGAGACTCGGCCGCTGAACGCGGAGAGGTCGAGGCAGTGACCCAGGTAGCACTGTTCTTAGGGATTTTTCTTAAGACATCAGAATTGTTTACTTTCCAATATGCAAACCTGGACCGAAATGGACAGTAAGACGGACCCGGGTGTAGACACACACGTGCGCCCCACCCCAGCCCCTTATTACCCCAGGGTGTAATAAAACCACATGACGATAACTTAACGTGTGGCTGATGTGCAGTTGTCTAGGGCTCCCGAGAGACATTCGAAGGGACCAGATGTCACCTCGTCTTTCCTCTAGCCAATTCGTGCTTCCTCGCTGACCTCCAGCCTCCCCGCTGGAAGCACTCACTCCTTACTCAAGCCGACTGGACCCAAACCCTCGCCCCGGTGGAGACCTCTGACCGGCGCCTGGAACCAGGACTTTTCCAGAGACCCCGAGCGTGGGAGACGCTGGAGCCCTTAGCGTCCTCGGCCGTGCCGTCGGCATTCTGACTTTTTTCAGTGATCAAAGAAAACAACCGAGTGGGGAGGGTGCTCGGGAAGGAAAGAGCGAACAGGCGCGGGGCTCCGGGCCGGGGGGGCCACCTGCGCCGCCGGCCCGCCGCCTCCGGCCCCGCGCGTCCTCGCCGCCGCCTCCCGCGCCGAGCCCGGCGCCAATGCGCCAGGAGGGAGCGATCTCGGCGCGGGAGGAGATGACGCAAAAGCCAGCGCTCCCCCCAAAAAAGTGCTTCTCCAGGACGAAGATGGCGGCAACTTAGCCCGGGGACTGAAGATGACTGTGGCTCTCCGGAGGCCCAGCCCAGGCGATTCGGCCCGCAGGTCGGGGGGAGGCGGCGTCAGCAGTCGGAGCCCCGGCGGCGGCGCCCGCGGGCAGACCTGCGGCAGCGGCGGCGGCAGCAGTTAGAGCGCGGGGTGGGGGGTGGGGGGGCGGGACAGCCCCGCCGGCGGTGGCAGCCCAGGCTCCGGACTCCGGGAGAGCGAGCGAGAAGTAGGAGCGGGAGGCGGAGGAGAAGGAAAAGGAGAAGGAAAGGAAGGAGGAGGAAGAGGAGGAGAAGAAGAGGAGGAGGGGAGGAGGAGGGGAGGCGCTCTGGTCGCCGTCAGTGGGCAGCGGAGACGCGGCATGCCCCCGGCGGGGGAGAGCGGGCTGTCCTCAGCAGGGCCATGGGGACCCGCGCGCTGACAATGCCCGGGTGAGAGGAGCAGCGCCAGCCACCCCGCCGCCTCCACCATCACCTCCCGCACTCAGCCTCGCCGCTGGCCACCCGCTCCAGCCTCGGCTCCTCCGCCTGCCTCTCTCTCCCTCTCTCCCTCTCTCTCTCTCTCCCTCTCTCTCTGCATTATTGTTTCCCACTCTACAGGGGTTGGGGTCGGCTGATGATTAGGTCGGAAGCAAGTCAGATCTTCCTTCAAAGCCTGGTAATATTTATGTAGGCAAAAGAAAGAAAGAGAGAGAGAGAGAGAGAGAGGGAGAGAGAGAGAGGGAGAGGGTGAGAGAGAGAAAGAGAGAAGAAACGGGAGGAGGGGATAAGGAAATTAAACCTTTAAGTCAATGCATATTGTGGTGACACTGGCACAGGAGCCCTCACGGTGGAGTCGGCCAGGGCTGTGCGTTCCCAAAATATGACCAGGGGTGCTTGGATGTGTCGGCAGTATGACGACGGCTTAAAAATCTGGTTGGCAGCACCCCGGGAGAACGAGAAACCGTTCATCGATTCAGAGAGGGCTCAGAAATGGCGACTGTCTCTGGCATCTCTCTTGTTTTTCACAGTCCTGCTCTCTGATCACTTGTGGTTCTGCGCTGAGGCCAAACTGACCCGCACCCGGGACAAGGAACAGCAGCGCCAGCAGCAGCAGCAGCAGCAGCGACAGCGGCAGCAGCAGCAGCAGCAGCAGCAGCGGCCGCGGCAGCAGGAGCCCTCCTGGCCCGCGCTCCTGGCGAGCATGGGGGAGTCCTTGCCCGCCGCCCAGGCACACAGACTCCTCTCCGCCTCCTCGTCCCCCACCCTGCCCCCCTCCCCGGGAGACGGCGGCGGCGGCGGCGGCAAGGGCAGCCGAGGCAAAAACAACCGGAGCAAGGCTCTTTTTCTAGGAAACTCTGCCAGACCTGTGTGGCGCCTGGAGACTTGTTACCCCCAGGGCGCTTCCTCGGGCCAGTGCTTCACCGTGGAGAATGCGGACGCCGTGTGCGCCAGGAACTGGAGTCGGGGGGTGGCCGCTGCGGGGGAGGCGCGGGAGGTGAGGAGCAAGCCCCCAGCTCCTCTCTGGAACTTGTCGGATTTTTACCTTTCGTTTTGTAATTCCTACACACTTTGGGAGTTGTTCTCCGGGCTGTCCAGCCCCAACACTTTGAACTGTAGTTTGGATGTGGTGCTCAAGGAGGGCGGGGAGATGGCCACTTGCAGGCAGTGCGTTGAGGCTTACCAAGACTATGACCACCATGCGCAGGAGAAATACGAAGAGTTTGAAAGCGTGCTCCATAAATATTTACAGTCCCAGGAGTATTCGGTGAAATCGTGTCCTGAAGACTGCAAGGTAGGAACAGTGGACTTTTACGCCCTTCCTGTTCTTTTCTCTTTCTGCTTGCTCTGCTGGGGTATCTTCTTGTGTTTATTTTTTTTTTCTCTGTTTGCCTCTGGTTTTGTTACTTTAATAGTTGATTTCATGGTTATAAGAGCTTGACTTGCTGTTCGGGTGAGAGACACTTTGGTGGATTACTGGTGGACTGACGCCTTCATCTGGGAATCCCTGAAGATCAGGGAAGTCCTGGCCTTTTGAGATAATAAAGCTGGTGCTTCTACTGCTCTTCACACCTGTGCTGTTAGCTCAGACGCTGTTACATCTTTTCAAAAATGCGATATGACTAAGACTCGTCAGAAGAATGGCGATGGGACTGAATAGTGATGCCCGCGGGAAAAGTCAGGAGAGTCAGGGAAAGGTGTTTCTGGTTTGGCATGTGGGTCTTGCACACAGGAAGTCTCTGGTAGTGACATCATGGAGTTGGTTGACTAAAGGAACAAGAAAAAGTGTTTGCAGTTTATGTAGGAAAAAAAATTATGCTTATTCAGGGTAGTTCTGGTTGTTTGGAGAGTCTGGGGGCCTACTCCAGCCTACTCACTGTTAAGTTTCCTGTGTTGTTTGGGGAACTTGTGTAATTATTGATCTGAGATTCACAAGAGTGGAAGGTTTTAATTAGGTGTCTAGTGACTGGTTAGCAACGTTGGATTATTTATCAGACACATTATGTAATTAGGTTGGATTTTTCAGTGTGCCTGTCGTGAGTGTTAGATGGCAAATGTTTGATGCTGTAAATTAAAAATTGCTGAAATATTTAATAGCTCATATTATATTTAAGCTATCTATATTGAATGTAATAAAGACTATAACTCTTGCTTTGGGAAAAGAGAAATCTGTGCAAGTTTCTTAAGAATGAGTCAACGCAGCCATGTGCCCAGAGCCTACTGGAGTGCCACTGTCCGTGGTGCTGAAACGAGGTTTACCCCAGAGATGGATTGAAAAAGAGGATACACTGCAGTGACCTTTTAGTAGGAACGATATAATGATAAAACCTCTCTAAGCCTCAATGTTTTGTCCCAAAGATAATCTCTTAAACAAAAAAATAAACTAGCATTGCTTTTGACGAGAAATAATACACCACATTCTCTGTCTTCCATTTTCTTTCCTATCACGAGAACCCCACACACAAACAGAGCAACTGTCCCTCTTTGCTTTGAGTGCTTTGTACTGAGAAGCACAGTCAAGGGTAATAAAGATTAAGGATTTTTGACATTCTGACCAGACAGCTGGACTAAGCAGTGCCTATTTTAAATGCACATAGTTCAAGAGGCATATTTTACTTTAGGTTGATTAGTTCAGTTTTTGACAATCAAACGAAACTCAGATTGACCTTGTTTCATCATCATTATTTAAGACCAGAGACATAGATCTATGAAATAGTAAATGTGAGTCTATACAATTACTTTAGAATGTTATTTGACTTAGTTAAATGTATATTGAACTTTACTACCTTTTTTTTTTTTAACCATACCACTATAACTCATGCCTGGGAATTAATGGTAGAAATTAATAATAAATTACTAGGATATTTATTGCATAGTTATTGATTTTGACAGAATGTGTGGACTGAAATTGTAAAGAAAAGTAAATACTGCGTCTGCTTATTCTACTACTGATGAAAAGTGTTGAGACTTTTCTGTATATTGATGTTTAAGAGTGGCAGCTTGGAATAATAGAATTTGCCCACTTCCCCAAAGGTGAGCCCTTATTTCTAATAACCTCAAGTTGTGCTCAGTATTTTAAAAATAGTCTGTCTTGTCAGTAGAATACAGCATATTTTCAAATAAGCATGCAAAAGGTATCTTTGTTCCCATGTCCAAATAAATATATTAAAAGTTACCTTTCTCCTTAACCTGAATTAATTTTCAGCTTTATGTTTACATTATCATAGCTAGGTATAAGGCATAGTGTAAGTTACACTCATTTATAATGTTACTGAATACTTCGGGGTTACATGTTTGTGTAAAGTAGGAGTTGTTAACTGTATAAACACCTTAACTTCTTAAAAAAAATCCTTCCTAACACTGAAAAGTAAATACGGACACTTGAGTTTGTCATCACCGCAGCAGGGAACTAATTACCTGTGATGTGGATATTTCTTGGTTGTAGGATTTTTGTTGTTTGTCACTTTGAAACATTTATCTCATAATGGCTGTTTTCAGAAATTACAGTTTCAAATTTAAAGTGCTTGAGTTCTTAGTTTAAGACTCACAAATCAATGTAGAAATGTAATTGAGGCGTAGTGTCTTAGTTTATCGTATGCTTTTTTTTTTTTAATTCTGAAAAAGCCACAAACATACTCACATACAAACTATATTACAAGGACTAAAATGTTATTCGGCTTTAAAGATTGTGTCTGACGTTTCTGAACACTTTTATTTATTTCAGATATTCTTGTAGTTATGAAACTACTGTTATTAGGACTCTTGTTCAAGTTATAAATTATATGCATTTTTAACATTTTTAAAGGTATCGACAAAGTCATAGGCTACATTAAAAGTAAATGCATTATATTTATGTAATTGGTAATACTTACATGAAAAAATTAATTTAGTAGTTTAAAATATATTTAATGATATTATAGATAGAAAGCAAATTGTTAGGATTTATATTTTAGAAAAAATATAGTTATAATATTAACTTTATCATATCCCCATATAATTAAATTATTAATACAGTGATTTCTGATGGTTTAGAGTTTATTATTGTCTAGTAGTACATCCTCCCTTCATTAAGGAGTTGCCAAATTCTAAGTATATATAAATTGATTAAATATAACTCTGATTAAAATTGTTTAAACAACTTTTTGACCAATTATTCAAAAGAAACCTTTAAAAATAGATCTAATAGAATTAAATGACTGACATGAATTCTCAACAACTGGAGGTCAAATGTTGCGTGGAATTACTTTGATAAACCTTTGTATTGTAACACATCAGCAATCATCTGCACCAGAGAAGACTTTTTACATATAATATTCTGAGAAATAGCTGAGTTAATTTTCTTAAAAAGTAAATATATGTATTCACCTGGAAAATAATTTATGGCTAAAGAATAAGACTGTTGTATATATCATTTATACTGTAGAATTTTATTTGCCATATTACACAAATTGAGTAGAAAATATTATGGCAGTAATCTTTCCCTGTAGTTTGTAGTATTATTTAAAAATATTTAATAAGAATACGACAAATCTGTCAAAATCTTCAAGTTGGCACCAATACTAAAAAACAAAATATTCTAAGCTACACAATTTCCAATGATTTAAATAAAGATTTTCTCTTACACGTGCCACTTTTTAGTTCCTGAACATTCTTCAGAATATTATTAAAATAAGCTATTTAGGGAATATAAATTTTTATGTTACAACTAAAATTTTTTTCATTACTGATGGCATTATTTACTATACTCTCAATTAGTCCGTGAAAGCCAGGTTTGAGATTAGATCCTAACATAAATCACCGTACCATCTATGCATTAGTTCTTTCAGTAGTGATGCTAATATTTATACTCTTAAGAATGTATGAATTCTCATATTTTTATTTTCATAATCTTATATTAAAGAAGATTATGCTGTGTATTTTTACTTAACAGATAATGACCAAAAGTTTACTTTACAAATATTGGCATGGGTAACAATTGTGATACCTGGAAGTTTCTGTCTTGTCTGTAGGCACCATGCGCAAATACTACCCAGTTTTAGGACATAGAATTTGTTTTTTATAATGTGCAATTTGAAAAAAAAAATTCTTAATTTTTTTATTTATTTTACTTTCATGCATTACAGATTTGAAGGGAAGTATACTTTTAGAAGAAATATGTCATATTTAACTGCAATTTTGAACCTTATGTATTATTTTGCTATTGATTAAGTGCTATTGTAATATTCCGTCACTGTTGAGAAATGCAGTACATGGATCTTTTCTTGTATTTCACCACTTCATTTCCAAATTATTTTTATAGTTGAATTGCTTCTCTACTAAATCAAAAGGCTGATCATTCAGATGACTACTTTAGAAAAAATTTTTATTGATACACAGTCAATATATATATTTTGACTACTTTAGCCATTCATAAGGCTATTTATAAGATCAAAAAGAGTATCACATTTTAAAATAGTTTTTGTTTTTCGTATTTTTGTGCCATGTACAATTATTGGCTTGTAATCTGTTTTATTTTCATAGGGAAACACCTAAAATTATATCTTATTATTACATCCTTATTGTCTTACGTGCCAATAAATACATGTTTTTACTTTGGACTTGTAACTAGGTCACATTAGTAGCTGTACACGGCATAATCACAAAGTCTCAGTAATTGCTGTTACATATTGGTTTTTAAAAAGTTTGAATAAATGTTCTTCGATATTGGTTTTAATCACTTCCTAGATGAGTATTTGCATAAGTAAGATGAATTAAAGTTTGAAAGAAAGGAAGTCAAGCAGGCTGTCAGTCTCATCCCTCCCCAGATATAAATCACTATTTATGAAGGTAATTTTTTCTTGCTGGATTAAATATATAAGAACAAATGCACAGATAACTATTTAAGACAAAGGACTTTGATTTGAATTCTCTAAACTATTGCTTTTATTTTATTTCTCAATTTCTTTTTCAACTTTATCTTCTGTGTCAATCTCACAAAATCAAATATTTTGTTATTTACATCAATATATATCATAAAGATATTTCATCAACAGTAGTGAACATTAACTCTAGATTAGCAGTCTTTAGGGGAACAATTGGCTATCCTGGGGAGCTTTAAATCACTGAAGCCTGGGTATCCCCAACCCCAAGAGACTGTGATGTTACTGTTCTGCGGGTGACATGGGGGCCTGGGTTCCGTCTAAGTTTCCCTGGTGACCCAGATGTGCTGCGGAGGTGGAGAAACACGTCCTGGTAGACACTGACGGTGACTGTGGAATGACCTTTCAGCTCCTGTGTCTCAGGAACATGCAGTAATCCAGTTTGCTCGGCTGATGAGAGTAGAACTCAGACAGATCTGTTTTTTTAAAGTCACGAAGGCAATAAAATACACCTAAAGGACAGGGGAGCAAATGTGTACTGAAGAGGCAGAGGAAGTGGATGAGGGGTGAGCTAACTGGGCCTGGCTTAGGGACTGTGCCAGACGATAACATGGAGAGAAGAGATGACTGTGTAAAGTGGCAGCGTTTTGGACGTTTAAGGATTTGTCAGCTGACTGTGGATTTTCTGTCTTTTAGCCAGGACTGAATCATTATTCTGGTGCTCACACAATGGGCTGAGTACTTGAGCACAGAAATTGAATGACTGTCTTTGGGAGACTAATCAACGACTTGATTAAAGGTGTCCCAGCCTCATTATTTTTGTCTCTGATTGTGTCCTATCCAAATGGCTAAAATTTAGACTTTTTCAAAAGTATATGGTTGGTTTTAAGAGAAAATGATTCAAGACTATTCTTTCTTCAGTAAACCTAGGAAGTTACTCATGTTTTTTCATTGTGGTGATAAACCATGTTTTATTTTTTACTTCTATAATAGTGGAATAACTAGTTGTCATTCATATAGTATTTTGGAGATACAAACTGCTAAGTAGTCACAGATTACTGCCAAATTTAATTTGGAATTTATTTTTAACAAGACCTTATCATTATGATGTTCTGGAGTGATTGTATTATCAGTTATCTTTTTATTTTTAACACAAGATACTCTATAAAACTAAATTTAAATTTTACTGATTAAGAAGTTAAGTATCATATAACCCAAATGATGGAATTTCTTTAAAGTATTGTTCCAATTTATTCTGATCTTTAGTACTGGAAACAGATGTTTCACCTGTGTTCTTCGTTGTTAAGAAACTATTTAGACCACGTATTGGATTAGAATTCATAAAGCTATTTAATTCTTGGATGTCTAAAGTGTTAAAAAATAATAGTTTATTTTTCCCACTTGGTGTTTTATTCAGTAATTTATAAACAAAATATTATGGAAACTATCATACATGGTAAAAAACATTTGGCAAAACATATATATTTATAATATCTATTTAAGTACTGTAGTTGATCTTAGCAGTAGTATAACCATACGTATTTGTGAGGGTGAGTGCAATGATCATTTCTCTGCAAATAGTTGGAGTTTTTGTTTGCCAGTTTCTTTGCTCTACACTACATATTAATTCCATCAAAATTGTGAGATTGATTGAGATTGCTGACTTACCTGCTTCACCCCTGGGGTTTTCCTCTGTTCCTGTCATGCCCCTTTTTTTTAATGCCACTTGGCTCTGCCCTCTCCTGCCAGGTGGAAACTGCTCTTCCAGGGACCATGGATCTTGGGAAACCCAAGTTGAGGATTCATTCTTTTCTTCTGTGTGCTATCCCTTCCATGAAAAAGGATTGGTTTCTTTGTCACGAACTGTCATGGACTTTGTTTGAAGGGAGAATTGTACTAACAAACAAATGAGTGATCATTACAAAGTATTAGCTATCACAGAAAATCACTTGAACCACTCAGAAATTTAAATCCTGGAGGAAGCATTCATAGCAACTAACAGGCTGTAGCGTTTCTTAGAGATCAGAAACTATTCTAACTCATTTAATTATCATGTCAACTTTGGAGGTATTATCATAAATTTTACACATGGTTAGTCAAGGACATGCAGTTAACCATCCCAAGGTCAAACAGATGGGTGATGTTACATACTAAGTTCACTTCATCATTTTAACAATTTTTTTTGTTTCCTTTTGATTAGGAATATTCACAAACACCCCAAAGAATTAAGAGATTAGAATGATAAGCCCATATAAGCCATATAAATTTAGCAACTATTAAAAATTATGCCTTATTTGCTTCTTCTATTTATTTTAAACTTATCTTTGAGAACATTTGACAGATGACATAGCAAACTAAGAAGACAGACATTTTAGAGTACAGGGCAACCGGGATGGATGGCCAGGTTCCTCATGTCAAAGGGTTAGGGGATATGGATGTGACTGAGTAATGTGAAGACCAGAAGTAAACTTAGGTTTATTTATTTCACATTCAGAGCTGAGCAGGGAGAGGATGTGTGTGAAGTTTTGGTCAGAGGGAACTAAACTCTGGACACCTGTGATAATTTTCATGAACTCATAAATCCACCTTAATTGAGGGCATTCATCTGGCTGGACTGCCAAGACAAAATTCCGCATACTAGATGGCTTCTACCACAGACATTTGTTTTTCCTCAGTTCTGGAAGCTTGAAGTTCATGGCAAGTACAGAAGAATTTGGTTCCCAGGGAGAGTTCTCTTCCTGGCTTGCACACAACCACCTTCTCACTGTGTCTTTCCTCATGTGTCTGCATTGAGAAAGATTGGGTGTTTCTTCCTCTTCTTATATAGTTATTAGTCTTCTTGGTTTAAACCCTTTCCCTCCTATGACCTCATTTAACATTTGTTAGCTCATTATTGCTCTTATCTTCAAATATAGTCACAATGGGGATTAGGACTTCAACCTAGAAATTTGAAGAGGCACATTTGGCCTGTAATTCTGAGTAAGGTGTGTCAGGGTTATGGGAGATATATCCAGGGAGATAACCATGCTCACTTGCAAAGGACTACTTAGCCCATGAAACATCTGTGACTTATATTATCTGTCTGAATAATGTCAGAGACAAATTTTAATCAAGAGATTTACTTGAGATAACTTTCGTTTTTCCTCAAAATTTACCCCTGGCAATCATGTGGCAGTAGGTTGGCAGAAAGATCAATTCAAAAGCTGCTGTCTTTCCTGGGAGTATTGGACGGTCTTCTAAACCAGCACTCTTCAACAGAGCTTCCTGTGGAGATGGAAATGCTGTGTTCCCTGCACGATCTGATATGGTCACCATCACCTCAATGTTACTCCTGAGCAATTACAACGTGGCAAGGATAAATAAAGAACTGAATTTTTAATGTTATTCGATTTTAACTAGTCTAAATTTAAATAGCCCCATGTGGTTATGTTGGGGTACCACCTGGGAGCGGGACCTATGGAAATTGGCTGTGATTGAATGAAGAATTATAAAGTCAGAAACAGTTGTAAAGAAAGAGACATGGGACATAGAGTAGAATTAAAAGTGGGAGCTCAGGGGTCTAGTGCCCGTTTGTGGGCTTCTGGCAATGCCCCAGAGTCTTTGCTCCACTCTGATTTTATTGAAGTCTATTTGCCCAGAGGGTAAGATGAGGGAAGGAACAAAGGTGCCAGCAGTTTCTGAGTGAGCATATCAGCTCCTATCATTATTATCATTAACCTTAAAGGTAGCCTTCAGAAATCTGAAATCTGAGCCTTGTATTGGGAGAGCCTCCTGCTTGAGATCACACACACAGATTTCTAGGGAGGTGTTAAACTTGGATAGTTCTCTGTGGAGTAAACCGCCACCTGCATTCATATCCTCTGAGGAATTGGTAGGAGGGAGGCATTTTACTCCCATAACCACCAAAGAGGATCTTCCTCTGCCATAAGGGATATAAGCTCTTCTGCCCATATCTGAGGGCTCAAGCTACTCCCTTGATCTCTGCCCCAGGTAAATGCAAATCTCCACAGTGGGCATCTTCTTTGCCTGTTTAATGGGCAGGAAATGCCCTAGAAGATGTATCTTTTTCTAGGACTTGCCACAATGCCTTCTATGGCCATTATTTTCCTCAGAGTGGTGACAGACTCAGCAGGGTGTTAGTAAGCTGTATCTCCAACAGGCTAGAATTTCAGAAAAGGCAGGAAGCTTGCTAGCAATGGCTAGCTTTAATGTAAACTCACTGACTTTTTTTTGTTCTGACTCACTCAGGTTACTTTTAAATTGTCCCCTTTTTTTCTGAGGGTGTTTTCCTTTGCCAAGAATGGGCTCTTCGGTCCCCATTCTCTCAGCAGGCTTATGAACACCACATGTTGGAGAGAAAATTCTAAATGATTGCCATGGCTATGGAAGTGGAGAGGAAATATCAAATTCAGGAGACTTTCATGAATCCAAACCAAATTTACAGTGCACAACTTATGTAGAGGGAGGATAAGACTCGAGCTTTGTAAACTGTGACACTGGGAATATGTTGGTTCCATTTAATTAGGTAAGAAGGAAAAAGGAGGAGGAACAAGCTGGGATTGGGACTGCTGAAAAACAGGAAGGCCATTGTGTTTGGAGATAGAGATATGAGGACGTGTCCATGGATAGCATGCCATGTG